>LJZU01000227.1:2241-118632 GCA_001513805.1 Davidsoniella virescens | reverse complement strand
GGGGGAGGGGGAGGGGGAGGGGCTGCTGACGGCTCTCCAGAGGACTCCTTTTGGTAGAACTCCCAGTCTCCAGGCGTCTCTGAGGTTCTCTGCTTACGCGAGGGAGTGTGGGAAGTCTCGGAATCCCTTTGATAATAAGTACTTTCTCTACGAGCAGATGCTGAAGTTGCTTGTTGCTGGGCAGCCAACGCCTGTTGAGCAGCCAGCGCCTGTTGAGCAGCTAGTGCTTCTTGCTGGGCCCTTTGTTCGGCGGCAGCGACAGCAGCAGCAGCCTTCTGAGCCTTTTGCTGTGCAGCTGCGTCATCCTGTACATATGCTGTGCGCGAGGTTCCGCGTGAGTCTGTGCGGGTATGTGAAGGGATATGGGCAGACCGACGGCGGGACAAATCTTCTTCTCCAGAGTCTGGGCCCCAATCTTCTTCGTAGGCTGCGCGTAGGTCACTACGCATGGCTAAGTTGGCACAGAGCGCCTTGGCTTCTTCGATTGCCTGCTTTTGTCTCTTAAGGGTGGTACGGCGATCGCGAGTTTCCTTGTTTTCGGCAGCAATGGCCTCTACCACTATGTTGGACATTTGGAGGATCTTGACGGGGTTGAAGAGACGTAGAAGTCCGAGGATTAGGTATCGCTCAGCAACCTGCGTAATGACATTGCGGATGAAGATACGGGCAGTACAATCATAGTAGATTAACATCTTTTCTAGAACCTCCTCGGCTTCAGTGTACGTTTGTCCCTCTTGAGTCGCTTGAGAGCGCCACTTCTTGAGGCGCTCTTCATATTCCGGGTCAAAGGGTTGAATTTCAAGTTCCATGTCTTCGGTGAGGCGAATAAGTTCTTTCTCAGACTGCTTGATGAGTTCGCCCATCATAGGCTCTAGGTAGTGTTCCCGAAGAGGGGAGCGCATACGTTGAGGCCAAACATAGTTGATAATCTGGGACAGAAACTCGTTGCAGATAACTACTATGTTGTCCTTGAACTCGGTAGAAATAGTCGGCCAGCTTTCCGCATAATCCTGGAAGAGAATGTACGGGGCGCGAGGATTCGAGTCGAGGGGCAACTCCGTACCTCGGACCTGAGCTAACAAAGGCTCGACATGGACACGGGCATATTCCTTCTTAGACTGTTGCGAGGATAGACCGCCTATCGTAGTGGTAGACGCGGAGTTATTGAACTTGACCTTCCTCGCGCTCTCTCTGAAGCGACGGGCAAAGCGCTCACTTTCCTCGCGGACACGGGCTCTGAGACGCTGTGGAGGAGCTCCCTTTTGCACGGCGTGACGAGGGAAGAACTTTTCACCGGGTGGGTTCTTGTAGTTGCCGTTGATAGCGGGAGTGACCAAGTTGTTAGAAGTCGAAAACAGTTCGCCCATTTCTAGCTTCATTTCTTCGACCGTGTCCTTTCCTTCGCCAAGCTGCTTGAGCTCGGCATCACAACGCGTTAGAGAGTCCTGGATCTGTTTCCGTAGGCTAGGAATGTGGCGGCCAATGTGCTTTTGTAGCTGGACGCTTAGTTTCTGGCGCAGGGCGCCAACACCACGCATAGAGGCAGGTAACGTGCTCCATTTCCCGCGGCTGAAAAATTCATCTTCATGTCTTCGACGTTCCTCTGGGCTAGGCCATTCTTCACCGTGGATAGGTGGTCCGGGATTTAGGAGCACATACCATCCGAGCTTGAAGTGGTTCTCTTCATCCTCGTTCATAACTAGCTCGATGAACTTGTCTTCTAGGCCAATACGCTCGGTCAGATCGGGCTTGGTCAGTACACCAATGGTACGGTGGCCAGAAGGGTCGAACTGGCGAGCTTTTCTAAGGATAGGCGCTTGCACGTAGTCGTTGTTACCGCCAACAACGGCTAGAATAATCGTGCGCGAGCTCTTCATATAATGATCGGACAAGGCTTCGATAGTGCGGATATCGTTTTCCGACTGGTCACGGTTGGCGACTCGGACGAGGCCAGGAAGATCTACCAGTGTAAGAAGTGGCATATCCGGGCCTCGCTTCTCAACAACGAGGATGTCCTTGGCGGCAAAGCGGCCGGGAATACCTCGAGGAGCAATCAGCTCGACGGCGCTGATCATCATGTTCTCAAACGATGTGTCAGCGTTGGCATTGCCGCCAAATTGTAGCATGCGCATTTGTTCGCTCTGTGGGCGGCTGCGGTCAGGGATGATCGAGACCTTGAGGCTGTCCTCTTTGGCGCGGCGCATACGTATTTCGGTAGCGAAGCGTGTACAGGCACCCGAGTCGTGCGGAAATGGCGTGCCAGTTAGGGCTTTTAGTACAGAGCTCTTGCCAGCCGACTGGTCGCCGACGACGACGATCTGTGGTAGCTTGACATTGTCGATTTGAGCAAACTGTAGCTTATCAATGAGTTCTAAGAGGCCGCGCTGGTCATCAGCCAGGCCTTGAGTATTCAGGGTCGAGTCGATGATTCGAGTCATCGCTGGACTGCGTCACTGAAAGGGATAGTGATATGTGTTATGTGGTTGAGAATAGTTATGTATAGTGATGGTCGTATCTTGAGTATCAAAGTATGGCGGGGATGTCGCGATAACAAGAATATTTAAAGTCAAAGCAGACAAGATGAAACAAGATTTCTCGACGCAAGGAAAAAATGCTATCGATGACTATTTATAAAGATGTCAAGGAATAATTTGAGAATCGAACTTTACCACTTGAGCTTTGTTTCGGGTTGCCTAAACTCTGTCTTGTCTTTTTCTCTTCTTCATAAAAGCTGTGACGTATGTGCTCTGAGGCGGGTGTCTTGGCGTCAATAGGCTTCTAAGTACCAAGTTCTAGGGCGGGTCCCTTACGACCAGCCTAGCTATCGCACGTAACTGCATAAAATCACTAATTTGAGAAAGTAAAAGAAGCTACTGTATGCAGTACTACAAAAATTGATAGAAAGGCATAATTAGCAAGGCACACAAATGTTGGGCCAGTTCAAGACAAGCTAGACAACAATAGGCATGTCATCACATAGAAGTACAAGAGAACTTAGATAACTAGAACAAGCAACATGATAGACTCTATTCCAGCAACACTAGCCACTAGCAATTCAAGAGGGTAAGGCCTCCCATGACTGAATAACGATACGACATACATAGCTTCTAGGGCCACTTTCACATGCAAACAAAATTGCTTCTCTTGTTCAAGGTTTGCGACCCAAGTTGATGATTATCCATTGTTTTAGGATCATTTTTGATGTGCAGGTTTGTTTGTTTTGTATTTTTGTTTCCAAAACAGCTCAAACTGTATTACTACTGTCTCTACTTGATCAGGAATCTTGTACTTATTGAGAACACTATAATCTAATTGTCATCTTGTATGTACAAAAGACACCACAATCATACATATATAGGCTTTTGATTAGCTCTAGGTGTTATTAGTTTACATGAAATACTGTTGCCTACACTAACCAAAAAAACAAAACAAATAGAGGCATCCAAATAAGTGGGCTATATTTATACTACATGTACTAACACAGCCACAGCTCGCTACTGGGACAGAGAGTATGTATTCCTTCTAACCCTAATATGTATTAGACTCTAAGCATGTGATAGACAAAATAAATAAAATTGCACTTTTTTACTTGCGATCTAAACTGCACGAACTGGTGCTGCGACAACAGGTAACGCGCTGTTTCGGATTAGTGCATTCTTGCACTCTCTCGATCCAATGAAATCCTCTAAGTTACGCAGCGTACACTCGGCAATCTCGCCCAACGCTTCTTCAGTGAAGAAAGCCTGATGGCCACACAGCAGTACGTTGTGAAAAGTCGTGAGACGCATAAGTTCGTCGTCGTGGATGATATGGCCTGAGTGATCGTTGTAGAACAAAGTGCTCTCAGCCTCGTATACGTCTAGTGCTAGACCGCCAAGGTGCCCGCTCTTGAGTGCGTCGATAACGGCCTTGGTGTCGATCAAGCCACCACGAGACGTATTGACGAGCAGCGCGCCGGGTTTCATGAGAGAGAGCGTGTGTTGGTTGATGATATGCTTGGTCGAGTCGACTAGTGGGCAATGAAGACTGATGATGTCACACTCGGCCAAAAGCTCATCGAGCGGCCGGTACTTGCCATACTGTAGGAAGGCTTCGTTCTCGTACGGATCGTAGGCCATTAGCTTACACCCAAAGCCCTGCATGATGCGAGCAAAAGCCAGCCCAATTCGACCGATACCAACGACTCCGACAGTCTTACCGTAGAGGTTCTTGCCTAGTAGGCCACCTAGGGCAAAGTTACCCTCTCGCACGCGATTATACGCACGATGTGTCTTGCGGTTCAAGGTCTGCAGCAACGCAACGGCGAATTCGGCTACGGCCTCGGGAGAATAACTAGGCACGTTGGCCACGAACATGTCGAGTTCCTTGGCGGCTTTCAGATCAACGTTGTTGTAGCCAGCACAGCGTAGTAAAATGGCACGTACACCGCCGGCATGCAGAGCCTCGAGGACAGAGGCGTTGAGCACGTCGTTGACGAAGACACAGACGGCATCGGCTCCGTGAGCAAGCATCACAGTAGAGTGGCTTAACGGAGTTTCGTAATATTCGACCTCGGCATTGGCCAGTTCATTGTCCTTGGCTGCGTGGGCTGACTGTAGGAATTCCTGATCATAAGACTTGGCACTAAAGACAACGAGCTTCATGATGGGTGGTATATAAGCAATTGTAGTTGGGATATGCTAGGATGATGTGAAAGCGATTGGTTGATGATGGTCAAAGTCTGTAGATAGCTGTCAACAAGCCTAATATGAAGATTCCTTGAAAAAGACTGCTTTCGGGTTCTGAAACAAAACTGTCTCTTGTTGCTCTTGAGGCTCCTACTCTACTTTTCCACTTGATTTACCCGACTATTTGGCCATAATTTTCTCTGCCTTTGCTGACCAGAGCGTGCTTCACACTGCCAAGCCTGACTACAGGCTGACCATGAGATTATTGAGTTGCATTGCTGCCCAGTGGCCATTGGTACACAAAGTCTTGTTCTCTTTATTGTGGCTGTTCACTAACAACTCGGGCTTTAAGTGGATTGTAGTTGATCAAGCGAAAGGGAGTGGAGTAACAAGGGTTAAAGCGTTGAAGGGTTACTAGGCGAACTAAAATTGATCGTGGATTATGCGTAGGCATATGCAATCTGTGTTGCATCTTATCATTTACTTTTCACACGCAGATATTTTTCATACGCACTTATATATTTCTTAAACGCAAGTTTTTGTTTTATTTGCGTCAAAAGTATACCTATTAATCTTTCTATGAACGCGTATCTTAGACCTACATAGCTGCTAATGACATAGCTAATAAAATCACAGATTTAGTCCATAACTTGTGATGAATCTTGCGTAGCTTATAATGTGGTTTTAGCACCTTCGATATTGTAACCTCACTGGACAGGAAAGCGAATATATACAGACTATCAGGTCGTAGATAGTGTACTAACTGGATGAATCCCAGTAGCTTGGGCCAAACCAAAAAGCTTTGCTAAGTGCTTTTTGATTACCATCGCATTAACACTTCAAACTCAATGTAACACTCCCACAAAGACTGTAGCTGTTAAGGGAAACATGATATGGTGGTAGTTTAGTTCTTTGTTGCTACGATGTTTTTTTATATCAACTTTATCACAGCATGCGATGCGATAATGGAATCTACTATCGACTTGGTAGCTCGGTGAGATGATAAGACATATAATGCTTGAAATAGAGGTCGACAGCGCAGTGGATAGAAAGATTAGTTTGGGGAATATGTCTCCATTATCATGTACTCATGCTTTATGAACATCCGACTCGGCCATCAAGTCTATCAAAGATCGACAAGACTACGGCAAATGCCAAAGTGAAGTATGCTCTTGGTTCTAAATAAGCATTCGCGGAATCGACACAGGTTACCGATACTTTGAGCGATGGCACTTCCATCCTTTACACTAACGCTGATCCTCTCTGGATTAACGAAGGTAGGAACTATACATACACTAATATCAATATATCGTACCATGAGATTATAGACTCACACTGCAACTTAGATTTGGAACCGACACCACTTGACAAGAGAAGTACATCTCAAGCAGGCCATATACTGTGTGTGTTCTCTATACTAACTAATGAATGGATAGCCTAGGGCTTTGCTACATATTGCTTGTTTTACTTGGCATCTCCATCGAAAACTAGAGTCTTGGTTCTATGAGTATGTTGTTCAGTAGTTATAGTGAACTACATAGAAAGCAAGCTAACCCATATTGAATACATGGTTGGCCTTGGCTTGAACTAGTGGCAGGCAATCTTCGTGATCTTTGCTTTTCAGTCAATCTCAACGATTGCTATGTCCTTCAACTCTCACTCAGCCTCTATCTACCACATTGGATATCCAGCCGTGGCTCGATTAGTGTTTGGATTCTATGAGTTGTACTACTTTATCTGGTATGACGTTCAACGTAAATTTTACTTGATCCCCTTCGGCGCCGATCTCTATACTGTTATGGCCATGATATATCAGTATGATATGCGGTTTCTTTATCGTCGAGTTCCGCGTCTTCGCTATCGTGCCATGGAAAATTCTCATGTCGGCGACTACATTCACGACATTCTTCTCCAGCGATGGCTTGTATATGGCTAGCATAGTGGCTATCATGCTTGCTGATTGTGAGCCTCAGTTATGAAATGATCGTATTAGAGAATTCCTGATTAGTTGACTAACCTTTTCTTATTCTCCTAGACTTCCTTTCAAGTCGGGGTAACATTTGGGTTTCACATCTGTTTAACCCCTCTCGCAAGAACCCTTACTATCAATTCTCAAAGGCCTTAATATCCAGGCCATTATTGCCTATATCATTGGCATATTGTTGCCTTTTGCCGGCTTCTGTCAACAACTAGGTGCTGCTCGGGTTAACATGGCCAGTATGCGTATGTTTGATATGAGCTGGCTACTCTTCTTTACGACGTCGTTCGTTAGCTATTATGTCATTTTTTTTCTCTTCTGGCCCACGACTACTCAAAAGATCATCCAGGAGCGCGATCTTGCCTTCGAGGAACTCAGCTGGCTTGAAAGCCATAGAAGGCCACGGCGAAGAAGCTATCGGCTCCTCAAGCGGCTCTCTGGTCAATGAGAAGAGTGACGATGTTGTTAGTAATAAGATATAAAGGTTTATTCACGGTATCACTATGTAGCGAACGTATACAGCATCTGATTATACATATGATACCACAGTTTATGTTACAGTTACAAAACTAGTGAAAGCTTGGATTTGTCTTAAAACATGGTATGATTTTTGCTATCTCCTTCGTGTTAAAAGCAATAAACGTGCGAATAGGGTCTCCCATCATAGAAACAGTCACAGAAAAACGGAACTGTTTCCACGGTATAAGACGTAGAAATGAAAATGATAATAACCTCGTGCAGGAGACAACATGTTGAATGAAGCACTTCCAGGCTCGGATGAGAAACTGTTGGAAATTTCTGTGAACTTGAGATCTGACACCGGCAAATAAGTAGAAAAGAAGATAAGAAATACTAAAGAAGAGAATATCGATGTATCAGATAGAACAGATGCGGCGAGCCAGAAGAGCTCTACGGATATCGAGATCATGGAAATTGTTGAGGAGTTGGAAAAGACATATGGATACGAACATAGACATGACATCTCATGGTAACGTTAAGCGATGTGACGTATAAACAGTCTATTCCCAGCGCTCGCCAGAGTATCCGTAGCAGGACATCCAGCCGTCTTGGTTCTCAAGATGGCCATCTATTATAGTATCCAAGGTTAATTTTTGCTGCTGTAGTCCAGTATGACGAGCCTAGGACAACTTACCAAGGTGAAGAACCGTGCCACTGTTAGCATTACCATCCCAGTCCACGCAGAAGCATTGAAGCTGCTGATCGACAGTCATCCAGCATTGGATGCACTTGGCCAGACCAGCGCCACTAGATGGCATATATTAGCGTCTCGGAAAGACTTTTGTGAAATAAAATAAAAACAAACTTACCGAGCGCGCCAGCCAAGAGCACCGTTTTTGTTATAGGTGCAAAAGTTTAGGTTCAGGTTACTGTTCCACGACTTGCCGGCCTTGTCAACGCAAGTGCCCTCGATAACAGCACCATTGATGTTAGGGAACTTTAAGTTAGTGCAGCCGGGCTTAGAGCGTTTTGTGAGGCCACTAGTGACGTTAAGTCCCGCAAGGTCCTCCTGGTCAAGCTCAGGCTCTGCAGCAGGAACATAAGCTTCAATGACATCGTCAGTCTCGTCGGCCTCATCGGTGACAACGGAGATGCCTTGACTGTCGATGGCTTGCTCACGGCGGTCATTGGCAGCATCATGGCGTGCTTCGGAACCACGCTTCCAGATACTTCCGTAGGGAACTCCGTTGCCGCTCTTGGGGTGGAACGTGGCCTGAGGAATCAGGGCCGGAGCAGTGCTAGTGAAGGTGTAGCTAGCAGCAACAGTAAGCTCGGCCACTGCGAGAAAACTGGCAATACGAGTGAACTTCATGGTTTCTAGACAATGATAATGAAAGTGATAGTTATGATGCTTGGTATTCAGTGATAGTCGTCAGAATGAATAAGTAATGGTTGCAACAATGTTCGAAAAGAGTGTCAGTTCCTTCGGAATATGAGGGATATGCCAAATAAAACAGTGACAAAACAAGAGATGCTATCAAAGTATGATTACAGCAAAGAAAGAGTGAGTGCCGATGCAGGAGAGACATTCAATTTTCGACTCTAGATGGATCGACTCTCCTCTTTAAAGACAACTTGTTTCTATTGCCTTTTTCTTTTCTTGACATACTGGCTATATTAGAGGCACTCTGGAGAAACACTGCAACTTGCAGTATCCAGCCAGTTGGTTGTCGTGATACAAGACTCGATTCGACGCTGCTCAGTTGACTAGTTTGGATCACCAGACGACATGTCATTGACATCTTCGAACTCTTTAGAAGAAGCCCTTCCCAAAATGGAACTGAATAGAGTATGCTACTAATACAAGTGATCTGTAATTCCTATTCAATCCCCTTTTAAGCCTAGTCTAGACTTTTCGAACGTCCTGGCCTAGTAGCTTTAGTGAATGTCTTGCATCCAACTTCAAAGCTTTTAGCTAAATGGAGGGTAAATTGACATCATCAAAAGATACTTCTTTGTTACCATTACTCGTCTTTCAAATTTTCTCAAAGACGTTTAAAACAAAGTTTCCAGACTAGTCTTTTTCTTTGAAACTTTATCCTTGGCTTCAGAATTCCTTGTTGCCCGGAGGCTTTTTAGTCTCCATCGACTTTCCCTATATCGTCTTCAATCATCATCAATAGACGACGATCACTTCCCCTGTTAAACAAGTCTACAGTTCCGATATCACCGATTGGACGTGTATACTCAATCACATATCACACGAGGCTTATAGAAAAACAGCACTGAATATCATATGAGAGTAACATTTCCTGAGAAACCACAACACCTTGGAGTTTGGTTGTATGCTAGTTTTTTCCGAATACATAATAGCTATCTCAGATGAGCACAGAAACGGTTAGCATTGACATTGTCAGATGATTGTATGATTCCAATACACTAGCTGCTCGTTCCCATGCGAACCTACGATGTCCGCGTCGAGGGACCACCGTTATTGGTCGGTGGGTTCAAAAAGAACTGTCGTGATCCAACATGACCTAGACAAGACAAATGGCCTTCGTAGTTATGAAGTTCTTCACCTATTACATAAAAGATAGTTAGTAAGGCTACTAAAGAGTCAATGTGAGCTATCAGGAGCTTACGCAGAGTCAAACTTGTAGTAGACATTCTTCTTGATATATCAGCCCGGCATTCACAAGTCATCTTAGGCTCGGTCGGATCCTTCTCTGAGATTCGACAATCGATGCAGGTGTCCATTCCATATCCGCTATGAGAAAGAAGGTACGTTAAGAAGTCAACTTGATGGATCCATATAGAGATACTGTTCATCGACTTACACAACCCCCCACTCGAGCTTTCCGTTGTCGTTGAAGACACACAAGTTTAGGTTGATTGATGATAATGCAATCATCCAGCCATGGGTTTCATCAGGGCACATGGCCCAAAGGCTTTTCCGATCGTCGCCAATATAGTATGCGTCGCAGTATTTGTACGAGTCTCGGAGAGAATCTTGTGTCGATGTCGAGTCTACACAAAGAGATGACTGTGTTAAGCTAGATTCACCGAGATAGTAGATTCTTTCAAAGCAAATTTGATGCTTTGATGAAATGATGACTAGACTTACTGATCCATCGGTATGCGTTACAAAGCTGGAAAAGGAAATACAGCGGAAAGAAGAGCATTGTGATCATTGATTGTGCTGGTGACTTCAGATATAGCAAATTCGAAGGTCAATAAATCTGGAAAGAGATGAAGAGAAAAAAACATAGAAGCTATCGTTGATAATAAAGAAATATTGCCTGGTGTAGAACATCGTATTAGGCAATTGCCTATATGCTTGCTATATTGTGACTACCCAATACATTTTGAATGGAGCAATATTATAAGTCCCAAATGGATAAACAAACGAAGCCGCAACAAACATTGAATAGGTCCACATAGTACACTAATATGAAAAGAAAGGACAATATCATGGATCTGAAGAAATTATCAGATAAATGGTATTATTACATCTTGTTCATTCTATATACTACGTTTCGACAGACTGCATTGTTCCCTCGAAGCCATAGCATGCAAGACGGCCATGCTTGTTGTAAACTTCACCTCCATCATCGACATTCAGGCTAGAATGGGCGTTCCAGATACGACCGACAAATCCCATATCGCACTGGCAATGAATGCGCGGGCTAGTCGTGTGACCTTCCGAGAAGTTGCAGCGGTGGCAGCTCTGGAAGGCATTTCCTCTACATCTTACTGTCAGTGCACAAGATCGATCAAAAGAAAGTATATAATATATATAAAGAGACGCATGAAGCTACTTACTCCTCTTGCCAGCGCATCCAGCCATAAATGTTGATCATGCAATGGTTGAGGTCAAGGCTAGATAGCCACGGCACGTTATCATCATCTTCGCATATGGCGTAGATGAGTCCATCCCGCTTGTGATCGTGGTAAAACTTAGAGCAGGCGTTAGGATCGTTGACGTTAATACTATCTAGCTTCGACACAGACATCGTCCGGTTTTCTATTGTTGATGTTAACCACGGTGAGCTTTCAAGCAAATTCATGTTTAGACTTCCAACTTACGCACACTATAACTTGTAGAAGCCCCAAAGACAGCCACAGGCAGCACACTCAAGATACCAAAGTACTTCATCTTGGACGACGAGACAAGAAGTATGACGATAATGCTTAGGGTGAACTCTGTAGTTCGGTAGAAAGCTTTGTTTTGTATCAGAGTATGGACAAGAAATAATCAATACTTGACGAAGAAACTGATCGTGTAGATATAAATCTGTCTATAGGACTTACAAAGCAATTTCATTATTCCCGTTGTATTTACATTTCCGACAGAAGGTTGTTACATCTACATACTTATTATGAAAGGGTTACTTCCAGTTGTAATTCATCACGATTACAATAAACACTAGTTCTAGCGTTCACTCTGACTGTTAGAGGCTTGATTACCAGACAGTGGTGCTCATGATGCCGATGATTAACATCATGGATGTCAGGAAAAACACAATAAGGCTAGAATAGTTATTTGATTTTGTAAAATCCATTCACAAGCTAGTATATGCAATTACATAATTTTGCACTTTTCTTTTAATATGATACAATTATTGATATTTCGCTGTTCTGTGATCCATGTATAGTTTCCTTCCTGGTATTCGATATTTTAGTCAAGAACTCGACTTCAGAGATAAGGATAACACTGCGAGTCTCATATCTCCACCACAAAGCCAATTTCATATTTCATACTATATCAGCACATTCGTCCTTGTCCTTAGTCCAAGGTGTCCACGGCTCGACTACAAAGATGGGGAAGAGTACGTCAGCTAATACAGTAACTATCTCTAGATGAAGCTAGGGGATATACTTACCAAAGAGAATCTCTTTTTTGACAAAATTGTATACGCCCACTGTAGCGGTTACTACATTGGATAGGAGGTAGAAAGGCGTCGACATATTTCCAATCATCTTGGATGTGAAAATAGGGGAATGTAGGATATGCTACTAAAGAAAGAGAGGTAAACAGAGTGTGGTTTTTGTGGTAAAGAAATTAGTGCGTTTTTGAGGAAAGGATAGCTTATCAAGTAGATATCTTGGCTGTCAAGGATGTTTGAAAGAATGGAAGTTAGGATCAAGAAGCATAGGCTTCTTAGAATTTATATTGATACTTTTCTGTCTATTGAAGAGACATCTTTGTTGAAACCAGTTATTCAAAATGTCAAGACAACAGCAGCACTCAAAATATTGTTTGAGGCAGACTTATATGGTCGGGGCCAACCCTCCCTAAAAGTTGCCTACCCGTTTCCGGGTTTTCATGAGCCGTGGATTCCGAAAGAGGCAATATTCAACATGACGCTTTATATGTACTTCATATAGCTATTTTCCCATCAACAGAGTTTATCTTATTCAATTTTGACAGCTTTTGTTTTCATGCTTGTCTTCTGTCTTCTGTTTCAAAATGACGATGGACCAGAAACACATCTGAGATTCAATAACTCCAGGGATAAGATATAACACAAAATGATCGCAAAGATAGATTGATTCATAGTCTCAAAACAGCGAGACAAATCTCATAGTTAAGTCTATCGATGAAAGCTACTGTACAAACAAGCTCTCAGAGTCCCAAACGGTACGATTCACAAAATATTGGAAGTTGTTGCTCTGGGTATAATTGTACCTTGTTCTATGTTTAGGGTTAGAAAAAAATAGCGTCAAATTTCCAACCAGCTCACACGATGGAGAAAATCTTGTCTGGAATCGCATGTTAAAGATGTCGCCCAAACGACGCAAAATCAAACAGTTTTGACTGATTCAGACGAAAAAAGATATATAATCATTATAAGATATAGTTTATATAAAGTTTATAGCTGTAGACCCAGAACAAAAGATGTCATGAAAAAGAAGATGCAAGGACTAACTCGTGATAAATACAAACATGGCACAAAAAAACCGACTACCTTTTTATTAGCTTACGACAATCCTACTGGCTCGTAATACTCTCGGAATCGATCAGTGTTGTCCCAGCCTACACAGTATACACAATCCCAGCAAGCTAATAAGAGCATGGGGAACTTCACCGTCCAAAACGCCAAGTACCCATCAGGCAAGGGGCCGACTGTCCGTTTAAGGGCATCAGACATGTCTTCATAGTGGTTCTTTTTATTCCGTAGAGCGCGGAGAAGATCCAACATTCGGGAACCCGTGTACTTTCGTTGCTTTCCCAGAGACTCAACAAACTGCGGCGGAAGAGCACGGAGAAAGTCGCCCTTAGTGATATCTGGCGCATGGCGTTCTAGTTCTTGAAGAGCTTCCGATGGGGGATCTCTTGGCTCTTTCTCAAAATGGTCGCTGACATCAACCAAGAATGCCAGACGTTTTTTAGCAGGCCAGAAGAATGGATGGGAAAGGACCTCTTGGGCGGAAGGACGCTGTTTCGGATCAGCATCCAACATGTTCTTAATCAGGTCCTCAGCTTCATAGCGATACTCGCCAAGAACCTCGAGATGATCAAGATTGTACTGGCCCTTGCGGATATTGACCTCTCTCATGTACCGATCACCGCAGTCAAAGGGATGTGCGCCGTTGGTGAGTACATAATAGAATACTAGACCCAGACTGAATATATCGATAGAGCGGGTAGCACGACGAGGCGTTGTACCATCGCCAACAAGAACAGTTCCGGATCCGCTGTGGATGCTACTTTCCATGATGTCACGAACATCGTCATCAAGCAGAAGTTCTGGTGCTCTCCAGCCTGAAGTTCCTGCAGCTCTACCAGTTGTAGCTCCAAATGATGATTGGCCACCCTCGAGTTTCTTGCAAAGACCAAAGTCAGAGACTAGAAGACGAGGTCTGTTGTCAGATCCCATATTGATGAGGATGTTTTGAGGCTTTAGATCACGGTGTACAATACGGAGCGAATGCAGGTGGGCTATGCCGCTTGTCACTTGGTAGAGGACGCTTGGAATATCTTGGCGGCCAGCATCTGCAAGCTTTCGGAACATATGAGGCTTCTCGACCACATCAGCCAAAGAAGCAGCACATCTCTCTAGTGCAATGTAGAGGAATCCATCGCGGACTTGCTGAGAATGGTAGCGGATAACTAAAGATATGTGTTAGGTCTGCCTCACAAGCACCTGACAGGGAGTTTCTAGAAGACTTACCATTAGGATGATCATCGCTTTCACGTAAGAGACGAGTCTCTTGTGAGGCAATATCGTAGAATTGAATAAGCATACGCTTGACGGCGACATCTCGTCCATCGAACCGTCCAGCGAATACAAGAGTTCCATTGCTACCAGTTCCGAGTTGGACGTTCATATCAACTTCCAGTTGGCCCATTCGTAAGCGTGGGCTGTTCAAGTTCTCCGGATCCTCCATGATAGAATGAACATCAGGCTCGACTTGAGTATCACGTTGCTGGGTCATCTTCAAAGCACCCATAACGGCATTTTCAACTGACTGGACCGGATCAACCTCTTCGCGAGTTTGTGAGGCTTCTCTCTTCTTCTTCTTATGCTTAACACCCCCACGACGACCACGATGCGCTTTCTTTTTCGGGGGAGGAGTATCCGCGACATTGGCGGGAGGAGAAAGTTGATCAGAAAGATTAGGTGACTCGGCACCGATATCCAACCTTGGAGACTCTACTGCAGGCGACTTGATCTCGACCTCATGAACTGCGGCAGGTCGGGCCTGCTCCGGCTTTTCAGGCACAGAATCATCTGCTGGTACAGGGGCCGGCTCAGGTACGACAGCATCAGCTTTCTCGATATATTCAACGATAGTCGAAGAATCTGGGGTAGTGGACAGGCGATTAGCCTTAATAACTGTCTGAGGTTGAACGACTGGTTCAAGTAGGTTTGGACGTTCCTCTGTGGGCGTTAGAAACCGACGCATACGCTTACGGTGGGAACCAGCATCTTGCAAGATGCCATGTTTGACACGCTCGCGAATCCAGCGACGAACATTTTCCTGGTAATAAAACAACGCAACAATGAGCAAGCAGAAGAGTGCGGGGTTCGACACAAGGTCTATGAAGCTCAGAGCGACCAGGCGAGCAGCACTCTGAGGCAGAGACTTGACACGGTCCATAAAAGACGGTGGATCTTGCATGACTATATCAACGGCAGGTGGCTGATAATCAATGTAGTCATAGCTATTCTCGACCTTGGATTGCGGTGCCTCGCCAGAATCGATCAGAGGGGCGTGATGCTTCTTGGAAGCATTATTGACAAGACCAAGAGTATGAGTACCCACGAGTGCTTTGCAGAGAGCTTCAAACTCCAAGTACTTGGGCATTTCTATCAAGCCGTCCATGGCCATCAAAGCAACTGGGGCGTTGATTATCATGGGGTATGTCTTGCCAGACAAGGCAAACCAACTGCCCTCGCGGGTTTTATTGAGGAAGATACTCGTAGAACGCGCAGTTTCTTCACGGAGATTTTTGGCGGGTGGTGCAGGCTGAGGTAAGATGACCAACTCAGGGTTTGTCTTGGGAAGAGCATCGCGAGGACGGCAAAGATCAAATACTTTGGCAACCGGAGAAGGCAGTTTTCGAGCGAAGAGGGTTGAGCCGAGCTCACGATTAGTGTCATGGAATCCTTCTTTATCAAAGCCATAGTCAAGTCCGAAGACTTTGCCGTCATGCCGAGAGGTGATATACTGGTCGTCAAATGAAGAGTGAGCAGCGTGGTATTGCTGAAGCAAGTCCTGGTTGAAATTGTTGGGCCCCCATTCACGGTATTTGAGTAGAGCAACAGGCTTACCGTCTTCACGTTGGATGGCAATAGTATACTCAGTTCTTCCAAGGCGAATAGTCCCAGTAGATCCACACTCCTCGCGGTCAAATAGAGCAGTTGGTCGGAGACAACTCTCGGCTTCATTCATATGAGTGCCACTTTCGCCAAACCACTTGAGCACACGACCAGTAGCAGCATCAAGAGTGATGAGTGTAGTAGTCTTACTGCCAACGTAGATGACCGACTGGTCAACATCGGCATATGGAGCCAGGTCCTCGACTAGTTTCTTCATGGTAAGACCAGTCTGCACGATAGAAGCACCGGAAAGCGAATCCTCGCCGGGTACCCAGAGATAGAGACTACCATCTTGGTTAGGCTCGACAGCCCAGATATAGTGGTCGACAGGGTTGAAGTCGTCGTCGGAAGGTAAGCTATTTGTTCGGTAGTGAATAGTTTCGATCATGGGCATTTCTACTTCGAGACGCCAGCGCTCGTGACCTGTTTTGCGGTCGACGGCATAGATATCTCCGTCGACGGTCGCCAGTAGAACAAAGTCTTCCACTTCCCAATCACCCAAGCTCCGCGCGATATGCTGCGAGGCGACGCCAGACCCGGAAGCGGGAGTGGATCGGAGATGGGATGTTGGTGCTCTAACGGCCGTAGCCGGAGCCAAAGTAGCGAGGGCGCTCGCATCGTCATATAGGATATATTCAGTGTATTGATTTCGGTAATCGTTGGTATGGTGTTTGTTGGATGAGAGGTCTCGGCGGCGGCGGACGGTATTGCCGGAGGCGGAGACCGGAGGGATTTTTGATACTATATTCTCGCCATGGTAGGGCGAGTGGTGATAGCCGGCAGCAGCGGCTGAAGCATGGTCGGTGTTTACAGAGGAACCTGAGTTGGCATTATCGTTGGTATGAGCATCGGCAGCGCGGAAGTGGCGGTTAGGATGCTGGGTTTGTTGCGAGGGAGAGGCATCGACAATTGCGGTGTGTGCAACAGGCAGCACAGCAAAGGCGATGAGATAGCGGCCCAGACGGAGCTGCATGGTTGGCGGAGATATTGCAGCTTCCAAGTCATCTACTCATCAAGATGGCAGCGGCAAAAATGGTCGTAGAGGACTAGCAGACGGGAGCGACTCATGAGGCCATCGACACTCGAGTTGTTCGTCTATTATATGATCGGCCAGAGAGGAGAGCACCGACGTCTGTCTGTCGTTTCTGTGTGCTAATGCAGGGCCTCCAGTGCTTGTTTTTGCTGGCTTGGCCTTCTATTTCCCGGTAGGTTTAGTATACTTGCTCTGCTTATTTTTGATGTTTTTGTGGGTTGGATGCTGGGCTCGACAAAGTCAGAGGGCTCTAGTGCCGATAGTGGTATTGTTAGTAGGAGTAGTAGTTAACGGCCGCTAAATTAGGCGGAGCAGAAAAGCGGTTGACTGCGTTGGCTACAAAAGGCAAAGAAAGACGAAAGACGGTGATACAGAAGATATATCTCGAGGATAAATAACACAAGACGTTCGTGTTGGATCTCAAGACGGCAATGATTGTGGGTAGATATGTCAAAGAAAGAAAAGACCAAAGGAGAGGAAGAATCGAATGATGGTGGGTGTGATGAAACAAAATAACAAGAGCCCACGAAAAAAATTATTATAAAATAAAGTTATAGAATATCAAGGAAATTGCTGCAGGAGAGTCAGTCAGCACACAAAATGGCTGGCCTGGCTATGTCGGGTAAGAAGTTGTCACTGATTCTTTCACAGTGCCAACCAAGCCGCCTTTGGAGTCAGTCACTTTGTTTTGTCTTTGATGAGATATTTAGAGAGACAAATAAAAAGGGAAAAAGGGCAGTCTTGAGCCGTCGTTAGAGGGAGACGAATTGTCACGCACAGAGGAAACCCAGATAAATTTTCATATATGGTGAGAAAACAAGAGAATCAGCAACAATAGTAATGCTCAGGCGATTCTACCCAAAAACAACCTCCAAATTTTAGGTGGGCAGTTAACAAGCATGAAACAAAAAGCCGCACCAGTACATACGCGAAGAATGAGAAGCAGCTTGGCCCAACCATATACCCAAGCCAAGTTTCTTCTACTTTCTTCTGCCACTGCCCATAGCTCTAACAACCAAACACTATCTAGTTATGCAAGGCCTGTCCGGAAATCTCGATGGAAGTGGAGAGAACAGCGCGCCGTGATCCTTGTCCAAGTACCGATGGGGCAGCTGAGTTTCTACTATAGATCCAAGTACCCAGTGCTAACACACTGTCTCGATATATAATCGTGATATCCAGTCTGGCTGGATCCCACGCACGTACGCACGCACATACAACTATGAATGACTATGGTATACTTTCTTAATTATTCGTTCTCTCTCTCTCTCTCTCTCTCTCTCTCTTTCTACATAATTTTTCTTCCCTTGTGAGGAATAAAGCAAACCACTGAAAGAATCCATCACCATCGCTGGCTCAAGCTGGCAATGCAGCACATGCAGCATGGGGTCAGCCAAGTCCCCAAAATAGCCCGGCGGGCTTAAGCCCTAGTTTTCATCGCCGTACAATTAATATGTGCACAGAGACAGACGAGGACCTAGCTCGGCTGTTATTCCGATATGCGTCAGGACCTACTATCAAGTCAATTGTTGCCGAGCTACAGGAGAGAAATATACAACACCAGTCACTTTTATTAGCCAGTCAGAAACAGCCAACTCAACAAAAGTCAGTATGATAATGGCTGAGATCAATAGTAATGCTATTATATCTACTATTTTTACCACGTGCTAATTGTACTTTCTACCATTGCAGTTTTGGCTACCTCAATCATCATCTATGATCTCATGATATCCTAGAACCCGATCTCGAGCGAGGAACGGCTTTTGTAAATAGCAACTTATATCATTTGCACCGGTTGAATGTATCGCCGTAGTATGTTAGAATCTTATATGATTTTACTACAATTTTGAGTGCCTCTTTTATACAGTCCAACGATTATCCAACTGCTTGGCACAATTAATAGTTGTGCAATTAACTCTACAGACCCTAATAATACCATGGTTAACCCTATTTTATATAAGCGGATGTACCTAAAAGTCTACAGTACAGACCTCTAACTTGATGTACAACTAACTACAACCTTTTTGGTGACATTGAATGACGATATTTGCAAAGTCTCTGGTGATTATGAAACTCATCCGTATAAGCTCTATATGGAAAGCTCTAGACATCTACCATCTGTAATTGCAAAGATTATCCACAGAGATACCTTCACCCATGTGCTAAGGTGAGGAGCAACCCACTCATATAAAACATGCATTTTCCCATCCGGATACTCTGCCAAGATCCTCCTGAAGCGTGCATAATCCACAGTATGAGCAGACACCTGCCTGAGCTTACGGTTTGGTGGTGCTATAGGATCATAATCAGGCCTAGAGGGGATTGAAGACCGGCAAATCCAGGAAATGCCATACCATATGTCAATGGTAAGCAGTGCAACTTTCTGGTAAAGCTCTTCTGTGAAACTATATATTTCAATCTCGGACTGAGTATTTAGCTGAATAACTAGCTCATCGAGTTACATGTATTGTATTAGATGGGTACAGTTGAAGACAAATGGGACCACTGGCTCATGTCAACTTGGGCTTGTACAGGACTTATATCTGACTTCCAGATTCGACATATTTAATATTGCAACGGATGGACAATAATTCATCATAGACTCCAGTGGCCCTACAATGAACAGAACATATCTATACAGATACATTGGCAGTACGTCTTGTGGACTATGGTTTAATGTAATGATATCAAGGTTACTGCTCGCACTTCTATTTTTGGCATACAACATGGCATATGTAAAAGCTGATGATATGTAAGGGGAATTCCAAGTATCTGTATACAGATAGATATGTGTATGTACACATTGAGAGGCTTTTGGGCTAAAAGTTCCCCATCGGAAGAGGGGAGGCTAGAGTGCTAGGCTAGATGACGATACGCTAGCAAATCGCGTGGGATCTGCACTTTAGCCGCGAGAATTCGAAGCTACACATTCATATTTGTAGCACTATCGTAATTACAATCACTAATAGCCTGATGATAGCATGCCGACAAAGTACTGAAATGGAGCTTTTGATGGACAATGTCTAAAGTAGGCTTAGTAGCGTGCCGACAGTTCGCACTAAGTGACAGTGCGAGTAGACATGGCAAGCTGCGACCACAGCCAATTAGAAGGATCACAAAAAATATTCTGGGGACTCTAAATCACGTGATTTGTGATTTAAGCTGCATGTCTGGGAGATTACGATGCCATGACAGTGGCAACACAGGCTACGGACTGTGTGGGACCCGCTCTCGCCAAACTTGGCATGGGTGGTTTTTTACGGCTGTTTGTTCGCATGGGCGGCGTGTTGAGATCGCGATATTGGCACGCGAAAAAAAAGTAAAGCTGACTGAGCGAGACGAAGAGCGGCTATAGTAGGGAATATCTTTGGTGTTCTTCTGCATAGTTCCGAACTGTATTCCACGCTACAACACCTAGAAGAACTGCCACCGTTTCTACAAGAACATCTGCTATTGCTATCATTTTCCTGTTTATCAACGCTGTGACAACACCAACCACAGTGACAGCAACAGTCTATCAATAATCTCAGTTAACCCTGGTCGACAATTCGCCGCCATCGACATAATCCATACTCCAGTCAGTCTGCAAGTCGAACAGTCGACGAAAGTGGTCGAAAGCGCCCCTGTATCCAGTCCCTGAGCTTTGGCATTCTCTGGCTCTGGCTTGGCTTTTGTGGCTTCTACACATTGAAACAAGTCCAAACAGCACAGAAAACGCTGTTACGGTTACTGTTACTGTTGCTAGGAAGAGCAAAGAAATAGGACCAGGACCTAATAGTACCTGTCCGGCAGCCATCAACAAACCGACGTCTTCTTCTTCACCTGCTTGTAAAGCACGCACTCTCACACCGTGGAGACTCTACTTGAATTCAGCGAGACGCATCAGAAGCGCCATACAAGGCAAGGCCGAAGACGCCCATTCTCCCGATTACTCCGTCGACTCGACCGCCGCGCCGCCCGCTTATGCTCGTCCTTTGTCGAGCCCGAGCCCGACCCCCCGACGACGAAGACGCAGGCACAGAATTTGCAGATAAAGACACAGATCGAGACACGGAAACATACCATAGCCACGCCAGAAATAATACCAGACACAACAACAACAGCATCGTCAAGAACAATAGTAACGCCGGCCGAACCACTCACGACGACTGATGCGTCTCCTAGACAACATCAACACCAACGCTCTTCACGACGATACCAGCCATCGTCACCCAATATACCATCCGCAACTGTCTTCTGCTCCGACGACGTCCTCGGCCTGACACTCCCTAGGGATTCTTTGGTCGCCATGCAGTCCACAAAGGGCCGCGCAAACGACCAGAACGGGCGCAAAGCAAAGGTTCGTCAAAATATGTATGCCTTGCGCAACCTTTTTGCCTCCGAATTACGGCACGGGCTTGTCGCGGGACGGTTGGTCTGGTCTCTATCCATAGTAGACTGACTACCCACCCACTTTAGCTATAGGCGCAGCATTATCCAACGTTATCCTAGATACTAACACTGTGTTGATGTCTTTCAAATCTGTAGCTTGCCCAATCCTATCAACAGCTTCTTGAGTATGTGACTCCGAAATCCCGGCTATCTTCTCGCCCAGCCACTCCCTTCGAGGCTCTTTGATTCTAACTATCTCCGTGTTCTACAGTGAGTTCTCAGCAAAAGACTTGCGATCGGTGGGAAACTATACCCTGGGACGCCTAATAGGAAAAGGCTCCTTCGGTAAGGTCTATCTTGCCACCCACAAACTCACAAATGGCTCCAAGGTAGGATATAGCCCAATTTATCTCTGTGCTTCTGTAGAGCATATGAAAGCTAACTAGTCCATACAGGTTGTTCTGAAATCAGCAGACAAAAATGATTCAAATCTTGCACGTGAAATACACCACCACCGACAGTTTGTGCATCCACACATTGCCCGCCTCTATGAAGTCATCGTGACCGAGAACATGGTGTGGATGGTCTTGGAATATTGTGCCGGTAAGAGAGACATTCCCATTACATTGCATTTCTTTGGTAAGGCTGACTGACCTTTCTTTCTAGGCGACGAACTTTACAATCATCTCCTGAAACATGGCCCGCTACCTGTTGTGAAAGTGAAAAAAATATTTGCTCAGTTAGTAGGCGCTGTGTCCTATGTCCATATGCAATCCTGCGTACACCGTGATCTCAAGCTCGAAAACATACTCTTCGACAAGAACGAAAACGTCAAACTGGTCGACTTTGGCTTCACGCGCGAATATGAAGGGAAGACGAACCATCTACAAACCTTCTGTGGTACAATATGCTACTCAGCACCAGAGATGCTCAAGGGCGAGCGATATGCCGGTGAGAAAGTCGATGTCTGGAGCTTGGGTGTTATCCTATATGCTTTGCTGTGCGGAGAGCTTCCATTTGACGACGATGACGATAATGAGACGAGACGAAGAATTCTTGCCGATGAACCCAAGTTTCGGGACCACCTACCCGCTGACGCCATCCCATTGATAAAATCGTTGCTATCCAAACGCCCTATCATGCGGCCATCGTTGCCCGAGATCCTAGAACACCCTTTCTTAGCCGAACACGCACAAGCCCAGCAACTGATACTCAAGAAGCAAAGGCCGTCACCGTTTGTTACCCAAGTAGAAAAAGACACACTAGAAAGAATGCGTACTGCCGGAGTAAATATCGACAACGTAATCGAAAGTGTTCTTGCTGAGCGCTGTGACGCTTTAGGAGGCTGGTGGACACTACTTCTTGAGAAGGAAGAGCGCAAATTGCAAAAGCGTGAACGCAAAAGAAAAGAAAGAGAGGCCGAAGTCCGTAGTATTCGGCGTCTTTCCGCTGCCTCAGGCCGCTTCGACAGATCTACGCTTCAGAATGTTGACGAAGAAGCTGGCTCGCCTGTCGTGAGACGCCGGCCTTCTGACCACCTGATGGGAACCCCAAGAGCTCGTGGACGTCCAGAGCGCCGAAGTGCACACTATTCGGATTTCCAGCTCCAAGAACGCCTGCTGATGCTTGACGGGACCACAGATAATAAATTGCGACCACATAGATCCCGTACCTATGATCGTGAATCCCTTCGATCTTCCAGCACTTCGCGGACTAGAGGTCCCATTCCACCACCAAAAGAGGGTGACATCCGGAGTGCCCGGTCACGAGGCTCAACACTGCACCTAGTTGCACCACCTCATGTGATTTTACCTAATTCTGTGCCCGAGGCTGAGAACGAGAACGGGACCGAGCACAAGGTGCGCCGGAAGCATTCTCAGGCCTTTATCGCACAATGGAAGAACTGGACGCACTGGATTTTCGAGACTACGCGTCGCACCAAGCCCGGACGAAGAGCTAGTCAATCTACGCCGGACCTACGTGAGAAAGGCAAGTCTGGAGGTAAAGATGTGAAGGACCCCGACGCTCGTCCACAGACGAGTAAATATCCCGGCGGAAAGCTCCATGATGGCCGATCAACAAGCACTCTACCAAACGGAGTCGCTGGAAGTGGCCAGAGTGCCAAGACCGTCCCACCAATGCCCTCAAACCCAAACATCTACCAGCAACCGCCTCCGATCTCCCCCGTCACAGTTACGCCAAACCACCGTATCGCCCCCCAGCACTATAAGCGCCACTCGCTTTCGCCACCTTCGTCAACGCCTCGTACGACTCGCAGATCTTCCACTGGCCTTCGTGGCCGCAAATCTACATCTTCTTCTGTTTCCTCCATCCGATCTATCCACCACCATCACCACTCTCACTCAAAAGCATCTTCAACTAGCTCCAACGGCTCCATCTCAACAACACTCTCCAAGGCTAATCTGACTCGTGGAACATCTCCCCATCATTCAGTCAAGGTTTTGCCTGCTACGCCCGTCACTCAATCAATGCCCTCTCATCTGCGCTTGATCCGGACGACCGGCCCACCTCAGTTGGCTATGTTCAACGAGGGTATGCCGCCTTCCCGTGAGCTCCGGACTCCAGGATCCCCCAATCCCTTTGGTACAGGAGGCGGTGTCATGTTTGCTAAGCGCAAGCGCAATGTCTTCAAGGGCCCTATGTTAAGCATTGCTACTACTGGTGCTCCCGGTGCCCGCAGCGCTCAGTCTAATTCACACTCGCATTCACATTCTCGTAGTGCTAGCGCATCCGGGTTGGGTAGACGATCAGGTGAGATCACTATAGCTGAAGAAGACGAGGAGTTTGTGGAAGAGGACGAAGAAATTGAAGACGTTGAGGAGTTCTCCCCGGTGATTTCTCGACCTGGCGAGGTTGTTGAGGAACACATCTATGAAGATATCGAAGAAGAGGAAAGCCCATCTATGCTTGATCAATCCTCATTATCCATTGTGAGCACTGGAGGCCTTACTCTTTCTAGCTCGGGAGCGCCGACTTTACCGCCACTTGAGATGCTTCCGAAGTTGAGTGAGAGCTGAATCTTCTCTTAGCCCATTATCTATTCGTTTATAAGCGTCGTCATACTATTTACAATGAACGCTCATGTGAAATCATTGTATACTTGATCCATATAAAACCATATATATCTAGTTATACACGCTATTTAACCGATATCGAACCTCCATCTTCCTTTTATCATTTTCTTGTCTCATTTGTCGTCAAGTCCATCCCCATATATATCCTTATTTCCACCTTCCCATCTACACATCACTATTACTAGTATATAGTTCCCTATGTTTTTAAGCTTTATCAAGCTCTGTCTACTTAATGGCCATTTCTACCTTTCCAAGGTCTATGACATCCAACGTTGTCCTGCCTCATATCATTAGCTTCTCATTTGTTCATAATCCTTTACCATTTCTTTGTTATCTTCTTCCATTCTATCTTTTCCAATATTTTTTTTATACTTTCTTACTATTTCCCTTAGTTCTTCTGTTTTACATCTTGACACTGGCGGTCACTACGATACCTGAGATGTATGTAGACCCAACAACCTTTAGCCTAGACTTTGTTTATTCACTTGCTTCTTCTTTGTTCAAATTTGTTTGAAAGTTCCCTGTTTAATTTTACTATTTAAATGTGCCTTTTTTTCTTTTTGTTTATTCAAAGATTTGCCTTGTCCTTTTCTCGAGGTAAGGCGTTTGCTGTTTTTTAGCCTAGACCATACGTTTTGCCAGTTTCTAGATCAGAATAGAATTATATCCCTTTGCGTTTCTTTCCAATATTTATCTTCTTGATCATCTAACTATCCAAATAACATGTAAAGCTTCCTTTGTCAAGTAACAGTCGTCAATATTTCGTCATATATATAAATCCGTTCAAAAATGATATTTACAATCAATCATTGAAACAAGCCCTTCCGTGCACTGATAATTTTCTTTACCGTATCTCTCGTTAGACAAAGCACGGGATCGAATGCGGCAAGCGTGGGATCCTCCATAGTTGCGAGTGCCGCAAGACCGAGATAGCTATGATACATATCCGGTCTTCCACCAGGTGCCTTACAGAAGCCACCTACGAAATGCTGTGTCTTTTCGGTGAGGAAACGTCTGGCCGGCATAGCATCGACTAAGTCTTTATGGCCTAGCATAGATAAAGTAGCTCCTGCCCACCATAAGTAGCAGGTATCGGATGACTTATTCTGGCGTCCGTTGAAGCCGATATGACCTAGAGATACCTTTTCGGAATCAAGCGGTGCAGCTGTTTTGGCTGGGGCTGGTTCAATTGGATCGCCGTCTTCGTCGACACCGATGATGATGTATTGTTGTTGGCGGTAGACTAGGAACTGAATCAGTTTGTTTATGTCTCGTACACCGGCAGAGATTGTACTGGGCGGACCAGTCGGTGCTTGTGTATCTTCTTTGGCACCGAGAAGAGTCAAGGCTGCAATGGCACAATAAGCATATCCAGCTATGAGATTTAAGGTATTAGTGAAATCTGTGTATTTTTAATGAAGTTAGAGTCAAATTACCGTGAGATTCACTATAACCGCTTTCTGAGATGCCACCATCATATGTCTGTAAATATATGTTATTATCAGCAGCGAAGATACATGTCGATAGTTGTCTTTATGACGTACCTGCGCCTTTCTTATGTGATTCACTAGAGCATCGATATTGATATCCTCGACCCAATGTTCCGATCCTTCCTCTTGATCGCCACGCAACATCCATCTAACGGCCGCCGCTAGATAGCAATAACGCATATCGCGACCACCCGATATCCGGCCTTTGGAATCCACAACCTCGCCAAAACTGCCATCCGGACGCTGAAGTCTCCTCAACCATGCCAGAATGTTGACACGATCGACCTTGCGGAACGCCGCCTGGGCGACCGTGTCATCTTTTGCCACCAAAGCAAGAATTGATAGGGCGAAGAACGTTGCTGCTATGTTCGCACAGTTACTGTCTGGTGGGCTTTGGCTTGACTCATTCGCCTTCAGCGTGGAGGATGATGCATTGGTGGAAGAGCTGCTGGTGCTGGAGAAGGGTAGAAGTTGGTTGGGTGAGCCGGCAAAGCCGCCGGTGGGATGTTGTAGGGCGAGTACCCACGCAGTGTGTCGGAGACGCTCGTCTGGGGTTAAGAAGCCGGAGAGCTCAGGGTAAATCTCAGAGGGTTGGGTCAGAAGGTCTAGGGCAGAGAGAATGAAGCAGCCAAAGGTTACGCGGGTGCTATCAGATGCTGTATACGGTGTGGGAAGAAATGACTTGTAGCAGCGTTCCCAGTACGACATGTGTTTCTTGCGGTCGATAGTAGGTTCCATGGTGCCAATTAGTGAGAAAATACTCTCGATAAGCTGTAGCATAAAGAGATAGAGATATTTTGAGGCAAAGTGTTGATTTATGAGTAATCGACCAATAACTAGCTACATATGCTGAGTTATTGCTTAATGAGTTCATGATAGCAGCACAAGTAAGGTACAATGCTAACAGCTCCACTAAAAGCTAAACCGTTGTGTGGGGCTGACCTGCTTACATTTGTTTCATGGACGGAACCTTCTCTTTCACTATTTGCTCAATACAGTTATGAAGATTTAAGGATGATATCTCGCTAAAGTACTAATATATCAGATTCCACAGATTATGGGCTACCTTCAGAGCGCATATATTCGCATACTGACTTGCCCCAGCGAATAGCGCCCTTGTACTTCCACATCCCCGGCGCATTTCCCGTCTTCAGGCCCTCAACAGACTCAGCAAGCTTTGGGCCCAAACCCTCTGCCCTGATATCACGCAGTGAATATATATACGTCTTGAATGAAAACAACACCGTGTGGGTATCTAGAAGCCTCGAGACTGTCTGTCTCTCGATTCGTGCGTAGCTATTTTCACAGTCGATGTCTTGATCTTCCTGCACTACCATGTCGCCCTTGACGTGGTTTGTGGCTAGATCAAACGTGTTGGAACTTGTTGTAATAGACCACTAAATGAAGAGAAAAGGAGAACATTAGCACCGGAGGAGACTCTTTTGTACTTGCTTGAAATAGAATATGCTCATGGGGAGGGTTATCTACATTAGTTCGCTTGACGTTCTTGCCAACTTCGAGGCGAGAGAAGAAACGCTCCATGCTTGCACCAATTTTGTCATAGGACGGAACTGGAGCGTGAATTTCCCCCAGAGTCTTGCCTAGCTTCTCAGCCGGGTCAAATCCGTTGGGGCAGCAGCACACATATGCGACTAGGCGATGGGGTCCGTTATTAGGATCCTGTTTGAGAAGAAAGATATCTTCCTCAACCAACTCCGCCAGAGCACGCAAAATGGCTAGAGGATCAAAGAGCATCGTGCCCTTTTCATTGTTGACGTTCAAGTATGAGAAGAGCGGGTATGACGAATCGGTTGCTTTGTTCTTAAGTTGTCCATTGACCATGCTGAAGATGCTGGGGAAACGTGTGGGTAGGTAGTTCTCGGTGAGGTACTTGTAGATCTCGTGAATGGAATCAACACCGTCAGCAGTGTATCCATGGGTATGCTCGGGGAACTTGGCAAGGATAGCCTTTCTCATGGATACGTGCTTAGTATAGTCGCTGTCAATCGAGATCAGATTTGACGGGGTATCTCTAACAATACCTAGTTCATATCAGTTATGCCAATCTTTAGAGAGACATATATATTAAGGAAAGGACATGGCTTACCCATAGTGATATTGTAGATTGGCTTCCATGGCCGGTGCTGTTCAGGGCTAGTAGCTTCAAAGCTAAAGTTCTCGAGGGCTTCAACTGGTGGTAGGGCATGATGTGGTTGCTTTTCGGGTAGTATCTGATAGGAGAGTTAGTTAGTTTAGTCACATGGAATAGAGACATAGGGTGTTTTACTGGCTTGTTGCGGCCACGGCGTTTGGTTTGAAACTTTGCAGCAATTAGAACAATGGTTGCTAACAGACCCCATATGGCATATAGCGTGTACATTTCGGTCTTCATGATAGACATGCTTTGTTGAGAGGAAAGAAATTATGTATTTGGCGTGAGCATTAACAATCAAGAGCTCACTTGTCTGTGTGGATTGCGGGGTGCATCGCTTTATAGAATATAGAAACGTCTACTATATCGTGATTGTGTTATATTTGTCCAAAATATACCGTTTTTAACGAGTCCTTTATCAGCATTCATCTGTACATGTTACGTCTCAATCAATAATTCCCATGAGCGTAAATCCTTCAGATACCAACACATTACACACACAGTTAAAATATGATTTTGACCAGCTTCACAGCATAGATAACGAGTCGATCGATACTGGGAACTCTTTCTTTCGTGTCACACGCATCCATCATGCGCCATATGATGGCCTTTACCCCGATTTGTCATAGCTTGTGGGAGACCGTTGCGCGGAAGGAAAGGAGAAATAGTCAAAGATACGAAAGTAAAGATAGTTTGCCCGAGTCAGGATCCTAGATCGGCATGTATGCTTGGCGCCCTGTAAGACATTACGAAGGAAACGGACTTTGTTGGTTATCAGTCATGCCGCTATCTCAGATATAATGACAGTTACCTAGATACAGATATACGCTACGGATATATATCAGTACCCCTGCTAAACACGCTAGAAAGCACTTTAGCATCATCGTGGGATCAGCTCAATACAATGTTCCAATGCCTTTATCAACGATCCTATAGTACCAGAAAGATTAAATTTTTTATCCCTATGTATGTACGATAGATAGGAAATATATGTATGTGATACTATGTAAACCCTACATAGATAGTATCTAAGACTATCAAAATCTGATACAACGTAACCCTTTCAGTGGGAAGATAGCCAAAGATTGTCGCAACCCTAACTCACCCTAATCAATTCTAATATACCGATGGTGGGGTGCGTCATTTCTTATCGATAATGCTATTTCACAAACATTACATTAAGCTTTACATAAGCTTCAATAGGACACAACACGAGCCATCATTGCTGAGCCCTCTACCAAATCCCGCAAGATCTCGATGGCCTCTCAATACTGGAACTGGAACTTTCCCAAGCTCAAGCGAGGAGTCGATCTCCAAGTCCAGTCGGCATATCAAGAGGCTGACTGGCAGCGAGTGGTTCGTCTCGCGGCCAAGCGGGCCACGATATCAGATCGCCAATATCACGAGGTAGTCCACCTTCTCTGTATCAACTTCCTTGCCTCCACCCCCCCGAAAACTCCATATTCGCCAGCTTCTTCTAGGAAGAGCTATGAGAAATAACATACTACATAATGACTTGCTTGCTGACATCTACTTGCCATTTCTGTCTCTATAAATTTGTAGATCCTCAAAGTAGCTGCTGAGTCTCAGATAGACTCGCCTGTCTCGCGCTATGCTGCCGTAGTTCACTGCATAAAGATGCTCAAAGAGGAGGTTGTAGTGCGTGACATCGAATCGTTTGGCCTATTGTACTGGGCTACCCACGATATCGTCGATGACAACTTCTTCCGAGAAGTGCTCGGGCCTCTGTATCTGCGAGCCGTCAGGTCTGGGAAGCTAACACGATCGGCCATTATAAAGTCGTTTGAGGCTTGTCTTCGGAACTGGGACTTGGAAAGTGCCCAACAGATTGCAGCTTTCCAGGATCGCACGTTCAAGCAAGAACGCCCGCTACTGTTCTGGAACATTGCAGTAACATATCTGCTTGCGGTAAGCTGTAGCTTCCAAAATATTCATTGTAGTTGCATACTAACGTTGAAAAGCATAGTGATCAGTGTGCCAAAGACAAGAAGTTGCTCTACGCCACACTGGCTGCAAGAATGGCCCTCAAGGCAGTAAGTTACCCTCCATCTCAAGTAATGTCCGTTACTAACGGTCTGATAGAACCAGGACACCGCTGTCGCCTCGACAAGCCTTGCCCTGCAAGAAGAGGAAGTGTTGGTATATTACTGCATCCTTTTGTCTCAAGGCTCGCATAAAGACTGGCAGAGTCTTCTCAGTAACGAAACTCTGGGCCCTATTGCCCAATGTCGACTGGGCCGCAAGGAATCTTTCTTCTCTGCTTGCCGCGCTTTCGAAAAGTTTGGGGACTGGCTAGCTATCTACAATCTCACCAAAGCCTGTATGGAAGATGCTGACAGTACACCCGAGAACTGGAAGCCATCAGTCTTGGCGTCAGACTGGGCCTTGTGGCAGTACTTCCTCAAGTCTGCTCATAATATTCGCGAATCCAATCCCGAGTGAGTCTCAAAGCTAAAAGACATCATATATCTGTATATTACTCGCATTTCTAACAGAACACAGCATTGCCAGTGAAGCTGATATGCTTATCAACGCCGCCTCCCCCGAGAAGGCTGCTGCCATTCATCGCCGAACCATGATTTTGGCAAAGATTCTTGCATGCTTAGAGCTTCACGATACTGAAAAGGGATCAGGCACCCAAGCCGTAGAGCACATGGCCGAGCTGATCCAAAAATATACAATAGTTGCGCGCTTTGAGGACTTGCGGCCTTTAGTGCAACGACTTTCTATTGAGGAATGCGAATCATTACTTAAAGCTATATCTGCTGCTCCAGCTGTAGCGGCGAAACCTATGGCTGTAGTTCTCAAGCAATCTCTAATCGGTAAACTTCGCTTTCTCGCTTCATCTTCACAAAACGCCGAATCTTCAGTTTATATCTCTATAATCAAGGATGCCTGCAAAAATCTACGCAGTCTTTCTTGTGCAGAAATTGGAGATGAAAAGAGCGAAATAGCAGATCTCTTCAAGGATCTGGACATTTCAGAGTCTAAACTTATCAAATCAGAGCTTTCACCAGATTTCTCGATACTCATTGCTGTGGCCCTTATCAAACTCAGTGGTCTCGCCCCCAGTAACATCGCAGATGCTAAGCTTCCTTATATTCTCCAAGCGATTGCAATCTTAGAAAATCAGCTCCATATAACACCAAAAGATCATGGTGTGCTTATACTTTTAGTCAGATTACATATCCTTATAGGCTCCGCCTGGAGAGCACACGAGACTTGGGATGTTCTCGATGTCAAGAGAACTATTGTTGACTCTCTCGCTCCTCTATTCTTAGATAGGCTTTCTACTATCTCCCCGGTTCTTGTTTCTGGCGACAAAATTACCAAAACAGTCCTGTCATACTATGACAATGTATTCAAGACCGAAATGCCCAAGTCTATCATGGAGGCTATCAACGCCAACAGTTACTCAAGCATCATTCAAATTCCTGAATATATTCACTCTTTGAAAACTAGTAGTACGAGAGCCATGGGCCATATTGAGAGCCAAAGAGCAGCCCGCGCCTTTTCTCTCAAACCTGAACCATGTAAGTCGTTGTGCCTTACATAGCGCTGCTATCTAAGTAGAATATCTACTAATATTATGTAGGGAACTTTACCGACGTGCCCACCTTCTCCGAAACTATTGATTTTGGGCCATTCCCAACGCTTGAGGCCTCATCAGATACACCAATCTATGAAACTCTGTCCGTCGGTCCGAAACCTTCGGTGAGTTCAATCTCAGCATATGCTATGTATTGAAAATCATGCTAACACGCAACCATACAGAATACCCGCACTCAACTGGCTATCTTAGGCGAGAAGTTTATGTCCATCCTGAGCTGGAAGGCTCCTACTTTGTATAAGCCGTCTGCCATTGCCGTCAAAGTCGATGACATCTACGTCAAAGAAGAACTTACACGCATCGTTAATTCATTCAGCCACTACCTCACTAAGGACGCTATCACTCAGCTCACTCCCTCGGAACTCACCTTCTACCGAGTACTCGCTCTTCTATCACTTTACGTACTCTCATCATGTCCTCTAGTTGCCGATGCAGACCTGGCAAACAAGCCCAGCGTTGAGGCCATAGTGAATAGTCTTGATGATCTAGTGGCTGTTGTTGAGGAACGTCTATCCAGCTCATCCGAAACTGCTGAAAAGACACTCAAGTTCTTTTCTTCTCTTCACGACCTTTGGTATATCCGTGATATTGCTTGGGCCATCCGCTCTTCGATAAACCACATCCAAAACTTCGAGATTCGTTCCAAGCCGACCAGAGCCACGCCGCCAAAGAGTATTCCTGCGAATATCAAGGCTTTGGCTGGTGCTTCTGCCTCTGCATTAGCTAAGGGTAAAGCGTGGGTTGCAATTGCCAAAAAAACCATCTCAGAACCGAGCTTTGAACGCAAGATATCTTCTTTGGCCTTTGGTAACACGGCCGAAGATGATGGTCTGACTGAAGCCGTTAGACTAGCATCAAATATCGAGGGTACCTCGTCGGCAACATGGACCAAAAAGATTGTTGATAGTTGGAAAATTAACATCAAGGGATGGGAGAATGTTGCTTGGGAGTAATTGTGATAACATATACAATATGTAGCCTACGACACGATATGTGGACGAAAAATGCGGAGGACATGATATAGGTATAGAAACAAAAGCCATACGGTTTTAAAACAGAGAGTCTATCAACATTCCATGTCTATAAATAAATTGTATATTAATAAATTAGGCCACCTATTATAACTAGAGATCTTTTGTTTACTCTAGATGCTCGTGGTCCTCGCGCTGGTGACGGCGGATGATTTCATGGCGCTCCTCACGTAGCGATACCCAGACCCAGAACCACACAGCCATCTCAACGAACATGATGCTAAACACCATGCGATTCTTCAAGCCTTCACCACCCCATGTCGCAGGGCTGTAGTTGGGGTTATGGGCGTGAGCATCAGGATGCGCCAGGCGGCCACGCGAGCTGCCGCCACCGAAAAGCGGCGAGCTTGAGGAGAAGAGAAACGAGTATACGACGCCGGAGAAGGCAAGGAAAAAGCGAACAGGAGCTAGAGAAGCAAAAAGAAAGTCAGCATATTGTTTCATCCTGTCGTTGTGGTTGTTCCATTGTATTTGTCTGTACAGAAGATTTGTGGGTGGATAGGATGCATAGCTCGGCCAATGTTACAAGATGGCAGAGTAGATGTGAGCACGTACCTTGGACACCCCAATGGTGAATAAGCGACAAATCATCAGGAAGAGTGAGACTGACTAGGTCAGATACCCCAATGTAGGCAAACAGCACAGCGACTAAGGCTAGAGGTGCCGAGGCCGTGTCAAAACCGCGCACATACGGCATTCCCATACTCTCGCCGAGAATAAAGACTAAGCCTTGGTCAGCAATGACTCTAGGACTCGTCAGGAAGAAGTACGCCATAGCAATATGTAGCAGTGAGACCGAAGTCACCACCGTGTTTCCGGATATCAGTGCCATGGTAGGAGATGATCTATTAAGTTAAGGTAATTTTAATCGGAAACTGTTTGTCGAACAGAAATATTGCGAGACGCAGATAAGAAGATGAGAAACTGGTAATACTGAGCTCGGCGAGCGGGTCGAATAGGGCTGTGGAATGGATGGAAAGTCGACTAAAAAGGCCACTTAGAGGGGAGACGGAAGCCAAAGCTTCGCCTGCTAAAGTTTCGTCATGGTTAGGACCTACCTTGTAACCCTAATTGTTTTTGTAACCCTGACAAATCCTTGTTTCTCTTAGCGCGGTATGAACGATCGTAGTGCGCACATTTAGAGAGCTTATGCTGTATTTCAGGCGAGATAGATAGTTTGAGTAGTGTGGTGATGAATTTTTGTTAGTTCGTTAATATTGAGGATACATATACATTATAAAGCTGCTTTTTATGACTACATTCAGAATAGTTTACCGGCTTTCTTCTGTGCAAGCTATATGACGGCATGTCAATGTTAGCGTAGATTAACCGGCGGAGTAGATTATCGGTACTCACCCAAGCTTTTTTACAATCACGGTACGCCCTATGATTCAACGTTAGAACTTGTTACAGACGAAAATCAAATGGCGGAAAATGATTCATACTGGAAGTAATCAGTACACATCGCTTTGTCGGTGGGATTGCGATGAAGGCAACGGATGCTGCGGTCTGCAGCTTCCTGGCAAGGATCGAAGTACTTGCTCATATCCTTTCTATGGAAATGTCACTAATAGTCAGCGGCTGCCTATGAGCAAATAGAAGGAAAACAAAAATCCAAGTTCATGAGCTATTCTCTCGGGCTGCTATGGCGTTTCGGTCAACTTACGCGCGAAACTGGGCCTTTTTCTCGTCGCTCCATGGGTTGGCGTCCTTTGCCGGTGGGTTCTCATTACTCTGGCTGGATGACATGATGTGCGTGCTGTTTGTTTTTCCTCGATACTGATTATTGAGAATTGATAAATTGGTCATCAATCAGCCATCAATACGTTAGAGTGCTGTGGCGTCGTCGTACCACCGTTGTTTGTTAGGAGCGTTTACATATGATTAGCGTTGACATCGGCTGACTAATCGGGCCCATAGAAAGATGGACACTAAGCATATGAGACAAACGGCTCACAATACGCACTTTTTTCTCATTCAATGTCTGATTTTCGCTATTGAAGAAGTTTAGTGGTATATAATAGCATTTTCTCCAAGCCAGAAAAGCCAAAGGAGATACGATGAACGCCACTGGGTGTAGTGCGACTGTTTCTGCAGCCCGAAGTCGCTGAGATTCTTGCCCATTCGATGCCTTGAAAATCGTAGCCGCCCTGAGGTCCGCGAGCAATGCATGTTACCGAAATTCTGAAGTGCAAATGGAACTAATGCAATGCAAGTAAGCAGTTGCGTGAACAACACAAACACGCACAGCACCAACTTGGTAGGTACAATATATATGTACAGCTAGACGGTCACGTAAGGATAAAGGCGGTCTCCTGTAAATTCAAATGGCTTGCATAGCCTTAGGCAACAATGATAATTGATATACGTAGACTTGCCACGGCGACTGTAATTACATGAAACAAATCGAGCATATACATATACATGTGTGTAGGTATCTGTAGTTATAATTTGTACTTTATGACGTCGATAAAAGATAGAGTTACACGGATTGAGAAGCTTTAGCAAATTGCTACATACATACTAACTAGCTTATCGCTAGTCTGTGTTCTAGACCCTAGTTTTTCTTTGCGGCTGGATTTGGACGGTAGCAGAAGGAAAGGCAAAAAAAGGGCCATAAAACTATTGGCAGTAAAGCGGTTTTTTTCCAAACCAAGTTCATCTGGCAAACACTCCGTCTTGCATTTTTTTGTTAAACAGTGCCTCGAAATTCACTTGACCTTGCCCTGGCGCATGCAACAGATCAAAATAAAAATTCAGAACAAAGATCAAGCGTGGAACAATTTCTTCCTTCTTTTCAAACTCTTTTGCGCCTAAAAAGCTCTCTGCACGCCTAAATTATACAGCATGGCTCATAGCTAGCTAACCGACCATCCAGCCAACTTTCGCCAGTACCAGTACCGCATAATAGTGCCCACTCCATCATCCATTTACGTCTTGATGCAGGTGTAGCATTGCCGACGCTTCTTGATCTCTGTTTCTACCCGCTACATCTTTTCCAGCTCTTTCATAAAAACAACAACAACTTGCATCCTCTGCCGTCAGCCGACCAACAAGGCATTTTTAAGTCACACGCGGCAGCATCGTCATTTCCATAGCGCTGAATTCTTTTCTTTTTTTTCTTGTCTAAATCCCTCTAATCCCTCGCCTTCTCATTTGCTTCTATTGTATCGCAGCTTTCAGCTTTTATTGCCCTCGTTCGTTATAAATTTGTACATTTGAATCTCATCTTCCTGTCTTTCCCATCTTCCCTTTCACCTTTTCACATCCCCCCAGTCCATTTCCATCGTTTCGCTTTCCATCTCCAGTGGCAGCATTATTGCATCATCCTTATCCACCCATCTAGTGCCTTGTTTATCCCAAGCATAAGTTTATCAGCATTGTGCAATCATGTCCGACCCTCGTAAGTCATTCCCATGCTGTCTTTCCTGGCCTGCCCGCCTTGCACTTCTAATTCCTGGGTCTAGTATCGATCCAGATAAACGATGATACACATTGCACAAGTTATCAGTCTATAGCCAGCCTTGCGCTAGGCGTTCTCTCTCATAAATTAAGAGAAAGACATGGACCTATCCATTCATTATTGCTTGCTAATAACTCTTGTCTTTATGATGCATAGTCACACCGAAAGAAACTGCCAAATACACTGAAATCATTGACTCTATCCTCCATACATCCGACCTCGAAACGGTTTCGCGTAAAACTATCCGTTCGGGGCTTGAAGAAGCACTTGGAGGAAAGGACCTGAGATCCCAAAAAGTAAGACCCTTACCAGATATAAACCCACCTACCTACCCACATTGTAAATTGTCATGGTCACCGTGTATCGAATAGCTCCTCAATTGTCAAAAGAGAGTTGCGGCGTGGAGTCTGTGGTCGGTATGCCGTGCCGCAATGTGCCTAATAAACCAATATATCTCGATTCAAAATCATTTGACGTAATTAATTCCCATGGTATATAGATGAGATACTGGTAGTCTTTTACCTAGTACCATTATCAACTACCATAGCCTGATAATCCATTATCCAAAATTCTATATAACAACACAATACTAACGTATGCCCTTAATTATGTATAGATTGCGATTCGAGACCTCATCGAAGCCCGGTTCGATGCCTTGACTCAGTCTCCACCCGACTCACCTGCCGACGATACACACATGGACGTTGAGGAGGAGGATGTAAAAACTATAAAAAGACGTAATTCGGCCTTGGAAGATGCCGATGCAAAATTGGCCGCCGAGCTGCAAGCTCAGGAAAACCGCCTTAGTCGTGTGCGTGCCACTCGTGGTAGCACTGGCGCAAAACCTAAAAAAGTAGTCAAAAACAAGGCAACTCCTCGCAAGAAGTCAGCAAAGAAAGCATCTGGCGAGAACGAAAGCGACATGGATGGCACGCCGAAGAAATCTACCGGCTTTCAGAAACCATTTATGCTGAGCAATCCGTTAGTTGCATTGGTCGGTGAGAGTGAGGTACGCACATACTTATATATACAGACATATATCCATAGTTACGACATACCCTTCCCGTTCGCCATACTAACATGCAGTTCACTTACAGCTCTCCAGGCCCCAAGTTGTGAAAAAGATATGGGAATACATCAAGGGAAATGAACTCCAGGACCCGAATGACAAGCGACAAATCCTTTGCGATGACTTGATGGAAGCGGTATTCAAGCAGACTACCATCAATATGTTCCAGATGAACAAAAATCTGGGCAGCCATCTTTACCCACTCGAAAACGACAAATCTTAGAGACGACAAATGTAAGATGCAAGCTCTACTGCTTGTATGATCCGTGACCTGTGATCCATATCCACTTCTCGGGAGGAATCCTTTGTCATCCTACACCTATTCATCCTACTTTTTTTTTCTTAACCATGTCTATTTGCTCTTCTGAATTTGTTAACTGTTATGTTCTTTACTCTTTTGTTCTTTTCTTCTCTTTTTTATCAATCTATTCGCAACTGCAGAAAATTTCCCTTTCTTTTCTTGTCGGGGTTGGAGTTATGGAATTGTTTTTGTCTTCCGTTGTTCCCAATTTATATCGTCCCTTTGCTATTCCACATCATTTTCGTGCCTGTTATTGTCACTGCTACTGCTATCCGAATATTTTGTTTCGGCATTAAGTATGCACTGCTTTTTGTTTGTAGGGAATTTTGAATGATATCTAGATCAAGAAAGCTAGGTTATGTGCTACTCTACTCAAAATTTTCATTGAACTTCATGAACTTGAAACTTGTCAGGAGGAGGAGTCCTAGTATCAGCAAACTGTTCGCGCTTTCAACTTTGCTGCAAATTGATAATGCGATACATGGTTTTGATTTGGTCTTGATAGTGTCAAAGCGTCTTTTGCTTCAAGGTTTTCCTAGGGCAATATGTATTAAGGAAGCCGTTCATAGACATATCTCATTCAACAGATTTTCGTAGGTCGGCGGAGATATCTGGAAGTGGACGCTATGATACATAATCGTAACTTGATGTTGAAGATGCCACGATGATGTGTATAGGCAGTAAAAGCCCGTGGTATTTCAAGAGCCTTTGAAATACCAGGGGCCGTAAGGACAGGTGAGAACTAGGAATGAGAAGTCGCACCGCCTTGACAACATGGAAGTTCCATTACAACAATAAAAGCGGCTGGTAAGTCCGCCCGGTCATGTAACGGATATCTGTAAATGCTTGGTTGGGAAACGTAAGCTTGTGTGGAAAGAAAGCCAGGGACCCTGTGGTGCCCCCGGATTAAGAATCCAGAACAGCCTATTTCTAGCTATCAAATGGTATGAATGATGATTCATAGCCCACAAGCAGAACGAACTCATTTGTCGTCATCAAGGTCTCATAGTGCTGTCTCGGTCATAGCTTAGCCTTACCGCCTAGCGCCTACTAGAAAGACCTTTACTATAGAAGGTAACGGCTAAACCTCGGTAGGCCAAATATTGGGTTTTGTCGACACTGGTATTAGTTTAAGTGTGCTTTGAACCCCACCATACGAAGTAAATATTGCTGGCCAAAAAGAAACCACATTAGTATTGCCTTCGTACTTGTGTACCTGGATCTGTCATATCCACCGTGCTCGATAATTAGCAGAAAAACACCCGGAGATATCATCTTGTGTTAGCCGATACAAAGTTTTCGACACTCCGCTAAGACCTTGCTATAGTCTGTTTTCTTAACTTCATATCTTCACAACCGATACTCGCAACCCGGATTTCCCTCCCTACTTTACAACTTCAACCTATCATTGCGACGCATACTACTCGGCCTGCAACTACTCAACTTGCAATGGCGGGTGATTCGCAGAACTCATCCGGTGGCCAGCCCCGATCCAAGAGCCAAGGAACCAACAGAGGCCGTCAGGGCCGTGGCGGCCAGAACCGCAATCAGAAGCAAGGCGGTGGTGGGGGATCTCAGCAGCAACAACAACAAAATCAACAAACGCAACCCCAGACCTCAACCTCAAAGGCTGCTCAGAAGCCCCCTGCTACCCAGCTTGTTGATGACGATGTAGCCTCAGATACTTCAGAGGAGGTGTGCTTCATCTGCGCCAACCCAGTCCAACACTTTTCTATTGCACCCTGCAATCACACAACATGCCATATCTGCGGTCTTCGTATGAGAGCCCTGTACAAGACGCGCGATTGTGCTCACTGCAGAGTAAGTATCACCAAAACCTCCGCGATGAAAATTAGTTTCCGGTTCATACCTCAAAGATCAGTGTAATTGCAGCCGGACTAACTCTTTTGTGATAGACTCCGTCTGACTTTGTCATCTTTACCGACGATCCTGATAAGAAGTTCCAAGATTATACCGACAATGACATCACCTCGACTGACACGAACATCGGAATTAAGTACGTCAACGAAGACATTGTCGGTGATACCGTCCTTCTACTTCGATATAATTGTCCTGAAGACGAATGTGACTATGCCGGTCTTGGCCTTCCCGATTTACATCGTCATGTGAAGACTACTCACAACAAAAAAATGTGCGATCTCTGCACTCGGAATAAAAAGGTCTTCACCCACGAACATCTTCTGTACGAACAAAAAGCACTCGAGACCCATATGCGTAAGGGCGATGATAAACCTGGCGCTATCAACCAGTCTGGATTCAAAGGACATCCAATCTGTGGATTCTGCAACGAAAGATTCTACGACGACGACAAATTATTTGAACATTGCCGCCATAAGCATGAGAGATGCTTCCTTTGTGACCAACAGAATTCCCGCCAACCTCATTATTTTGAGAACTATGAAAGTCTAGAACGACATTTTATGAAAGATCACTACCTATGCCTTGATAAAGGTTGCATGGAGAAGAAATTTGTAGTTTTCAGCTCTGAGGTTGACCTCAAGGCACATCAACTTGAAGAGCACGCTAATACCCTCTCCAAGGATGTGAGAAGAGATGCTCGTGTTGTGGACATGTCTAATTTTGATTACCGCCCGACATATCAGCCAGAGGCCCAGGGAGGCCGTAATCGTAGAGGCAACCGTAGTGGCCACGGTCGTGACCCTAATGCCGAGACCGTGCCAGTTACTTCTTCACACCCACTCCGCCGTGACGAAATTGCTTTCCAGAGACAACTTGCCCTTCAAGCACAGCAAGAAAATGCCCGGGCACGGCCTTCACATCCTGCCCCGACACGCCGGCAACCAGCCCGTCCTCCCGCCCCTGGTACCTCATCCTCTTCTGCCATTGCAAGTCGCCCACTTGAGAGTGTTCGTAACGTTGATATAGCATCGATGACTCCCGAAGAACGCCTTAGACTTTCGCAGCATCAGGCGGTTATTGAGCGCGCTTCGAACCTCTTAGGCAACGACAGCCGGAAGTTGCAAAGCTTTAGCGACTATGTTTCTTCTTACAAGAAGGGCGATGTCACGGCGCCTGCTTTCTTAGACTTAATATTCACGCTGTTTGCGGATGCGCCTGCGAACTCTATCAGCACGCTTGTGAGAGAACTCGCTGATCTCTATGAAGATGCCTCACGAGTCCAGGAGCTTCGTCAGGCTCTTGCGGCTTGGCGCGCAGTGAACGAGGACTATCCCTCACTACCAGGTCTAGCAGGCATGCATGGTGCTACTACTAGCTCTAGTGGGTGGGCCAGTGTCGCTTCAGCTAGTTCAAGCGGTGCCCCTAGAGTTGCCACTACTCAACAACACACCAACCGTTTGTTAAACCTGAAAAAGAACAGCCGCCTTAGCGGTCCTACGCCAGTCACATCCTCAGGTTCTACGTCCTGGGTGGCTGGGCCTACATCAACATCATCATCTAGCGGCCCGGGTAGACAAGATTTTCCCGCACTGCCTTCCGCGAATGGTACAAAGGCCAATTCAGCCGCAACTTCTCGGCCTGTCATGGTTGCACCGCGCCCCGTTGTCAGAGCTCGCGGTGGCGGTGAGGATGCTTTCCCAGCTCTCCCAGCAGCACCAAAGCCACAGACTACCATTTTCGGTTATGGTAGCGGAGCCGTCCGGCGAGACTTTGGTGTGCAAAGAGACACTGGGTTTTCGTGGAATGGCGGTTCATCGGGTAACTCATCCGTACAGGCTTCAGGAGTCGCGACCCCGACAGCAAATGACGAGCCATCGGGTGGTAAGAAAAAGAAAGGCAAGAAGGCATTTGTACCTTTGAATCTCTAGTAGGCAAAAGTTACTTGTTTTGTTCTGCCTAATTTGGGGGTTTCTTCCCTTTTCTTTTTTCTCTTGTTCTTATTATCTCATGAGGTGTAAAAAATTGTATCATATATACTTAGAGGAGACATTTTGAAGTGCATTTACCATATGGCACTCTACATAGTAGTAATTCACACATTAAGATAAATATCAGCTTGGTCTCAATCAAACAAGTTACCTTTGCTCTCATGTTTTACCACGACACATACTATACAGTCTTTCATATTTTCAATCTCTATCACGGACTTTTTGCATCGTCAATAACAAATGATACGGTCTAATATTAGTTTGTACTAATAACCTTTGTCAAAGTTAAAACTAGCGATGCGGTAGAAATGTATAACAAGACACAAAAGTCCGTCAAGTTTGTTCTACTTACCACGATATATGCTCCCAGGTATCAATAATGTGTCAAATTTTAGCACCTGAACTGCATAATGATGATAATGGATCATTTGACATATAATATAGTCTTCTGTATTGAGTCCTAGTTCTCAGTCCAAGTGTTGAACGATTTATGATAGCACTTGACGGGAAATTTTATGTAACTTGCACCTTGATATTAGAGACTACATATCTAACTATCACTCTTAGAACATACCTTGGCCGGTAACATTGACAGAAGTGTGAAACTATACTTCACAATATTGAGTGGTATTTGGTAGAGTTAATATATAATATACTGCCTGGATGTATATATAGTTATGTCATGGTCCATCTCATATCATAGAAAATGTAACTTAGCATGATATAACCATCATCAATCTATTGAATAGGCTTTTTTTAACTAGTATCGATTTGCAAGCAGCAATGTATCTCGTTTATAAGGGCCAGTTAGACCCAAGGTTACCAGAGCGGGAAATTCCCGAGGCTTCTATGGCGCAGGGGTAACGCGTCGCACTTGTATTCTTCCGAATACGGTTATGCGAAGATCCGCGGTTCGATTCCGCGTGGAAGCATTCTTTTGTCTCCATCTCGGAATAGAGGATATGATCCCATGATATCTTTTTATCTTTCTGTCATTTTGCTACGAAATAATAGTACAATATTGAAAATAATCTATGTACGAAGACATGAAAGAACTTACATCTTATGTTCCGGGTTTATAATTCTTTTCTTCTATAAACGATAGATGTTATTCAAAACAACACATATTTTATCCTGTTTACATTAGGGCACCCACCCGGTGGAACAGAGTAGGGTTAGAAAAGAAACGTAGTAGCACAACAGGGTTGACAAGCAACCACGCTTTAGTAAGCTTTAATCCTTGGTCTATAAATGTTTTCACTATCATGATTGGGTTCTCGTTTACGCTACGTCTTATGGTAATCTTTAGGTACTCGTGTCGTACTTATATAAAGGTCTTCAACACTAATCAACTCTTATCTCATAGTAATATAGCGGTATTCTTGTTGGAAGTGGTTGACTTATAGCACATCCAGCCAGCTTCTGGGCATTAAGGGATCCTGGGTACAACATAATTCTAAGTACATATGATCTGTAACCTTTTAGGGTACAATTTGGGGTCAAGAGAACTCTCTGGCTAGCTGAGCTTACGAGGATGCCTACGGAGTTGATTCATTGAGTATATCGGACCCTTACATACTGCCATTCTATGGTAATACGACGAGAGGATATCTGGTCACCTGTTTTTCAAGTTGCAGAAAACGCAGAAACGCACTAGCCATAAAAGCTACCTCTTGGTAGATTTGCATAGTACCAAAAAAGTCGAGATATACAACAGCTTCGAAAGAAGTTTAGACACACCTCACAAAAAAAGAATGGTGACAAGACTGGGACTCGAACCCAGGCGGATTTCTCCATCAGGAAACTTGCGTTAAGGAACGACCTTAACCTGACGCCATAACCAACTCGGCCATCTTGCCAATTTCTAGTTACAAGCGTAATGGTGGAGTATATATAATGCTACATGTTTTCTGGAGAGTAGGTAAGTCAAGTCAAGGCGTTAATCGTAGATTAATTTAGAATATGGCCTTCTAGACATGCAGAAACTTTGAGTGTGTCTAGGGGAGGACTTAAGATTTCCGCCCGGTCACTAATCCGGCGTCTTATAATCTAAGTGATTCAGGTAGATGTAGAATAGTCAATCTAAAAGATGATCAGAAAGGCAACCTATCTAGAGTGTGGACCACTAGGTAGACTACGTATCAATGACCCCAATTGTTCCAATTTGAATTAAACAGCTCAGGCCATATTCAAGAACACGACACTGTTCAGGAGCAGACGCAATTAATTTCTGCTGAAAACCTAGCCATGGATTTGATCTGGAACTCAACATCAACTATAATCCTGGATGAAACTCCACAAAGCCAGAGTTACCCCACAACCTGTATAGGGGAACTGATGAAAGCTAGTCTTCCATCTGATTTGAGATGAGATTTTCAACTTCTCGGCACCGATTCCTCCTAAGGCGATTATTAAGCCAAGCTTCGAAACAGCCTTCCAGTCTTTTTACGCCTCTTATGCTGCTCTAGCTACCGACGTGTTGAAAAAAGCCGAACCCTACAACATCACTGGCTACAAGTTCATCGAGATACGCCGAATTGCCTTCTATAAAACTGCGTTCTACACATGATTATACTGGCTAGTGTCTATAAACTCAACTTCTCCATCTTCCTTCTTCGATTATCTAACTCCCTTGGCTCTAACCTTGCATACACTTCTATGAACACAGGCATGGAGTCTGTTAGCAAAGCTGATATTGGCAAAAAAACAGTTTGCCTTTGGCATGTACATGGGCTTAGATGGCAAAGAACAGTTCGGTCTGGAAGAAATAGGCTATGTAACCAAACTATCTGAAGCTCGGAGCAAGCCAACTTCTTTGTTTAGGTGGAATGGTCAAAAGGGTAGTAATTCAATTAGTGAAATTTCATTGGTGCAACTGCTTTCAGCGTCTGATCCATGTCTTGATTCACAACGGCATGGTCGAGAGTTTATTTGAGGATTACGATAGGGGCATTGCTACATCTACTAATTACCTATACTTTTTTCTGAATTAGTTTGAAATTGTGATCAATATATGATTACAAGGCCGGATCGTTTCGTCAAGTGAATGGAGAGGTTATGTCGCATTTTTTTCGATCATGATTTTATCTTATTTATCTTATTTGATTATATTTTACGTCTACCTAAACCACTAAGATCATACGACGCCGAATTGGCTACCGGACAGATATTCAAAGTCCTCCGCTAAAGACAACTTAATAGCATTTTATGTGCGGGACGGAGATGTCCCTTAGCCCTGAAGAACTAGTGGTTCATACCTCCACTATGAGCAGCAAAAACAAATACAATGGTGCTATTCACCTCCAGCCCTTTGGCAAGATACTTGCATGAACTCTCTTTCCTGAGTAGCTTTTGACAAAGCTAGCCCGGAGTGGTCTCTTATTTCTGGGGGGCAGGACCAGGGATGGAAGGGTCCCTTTCGTTACTGGCATAGAGGGCAATCGATTTTGGTATCAGTGTGTTGGAAGCGGTCATGGTACTCCGCGAAGTCGCAGTGGCCTGTTTGAGCCGTCAGGATCCGTCCCATTGTCGACCTGTGCTGGTCTTCAAACCAATCAATATTGTAGATGGTCTTTGTTTCAAGATGGGCCCCAAGGTGCTGTCTTGGCTCACACTCTGCTATCCAAGATTTGAAATCAGTCTTGAGCTGAGTGTTCTTCCATCTGCGGGCGGAAGCAAGGGACATATGATCATGGCCTTGGCGGCCGGGTTGATAGAAGACTGCCTACCCGGCTCCTGTTCTGCCCTTCTCATCACGAAGTTGCATTTGTTTCGATTTGCGCGGAGAACTACGGTACTATATATACGCTACTATCACTAACACATTTGGAAATTGGCAAGATGGCCGAGTTGGTTATGGCGTCAGGTTAAGGTCGTTCCTTAACGTAAGTTTCCTGATGGAGAAATCCGCCTGGGTTCGAGTCCCAGTCTTGTCACCATTGTCCTTGGTCAGCATCATTATGATGTTGATATCTTTTTCTGAGGACATCAACTGTTTCTTTTTGACTAGTGACCTGCTAATACGTATAAAACCCTCACTTCCAACCCACTCTTTGTACTACTACAATGTCAACGCCAGGTAATTGCGCCCTCAATGCTATCGTTTTGTGGTGAGATATCCAGCTCCATTTCATCCGTTTCCCTGTCCCATTCTCCACCTCGACTTTGTGTAGAATGAAAGAAATCACGACTCGGACTCATTGTTTGCCCTGCTTGATTCTCATTGACACCCTTTTTACCATCTTTGCGGAAACATTGACGTGATTTGCGTAGTTCTTCACAGAAAGGGCCCCAGCTAGTGGTGAAGAAGATGGCAGCGTTCCATAGCCCTTGTAAGGGTAATACAACTGCGCTGGCAACATTCAAACCGAAGTTAGCGGTACCTGGGTGTATCAAGTTATGAATTCTGTTGATAGAGCTAGGCGTCCACGTAACTAGTACGGAAATCGCAAAAACAAAGCTTGTGCGTAGATATGCAACCTTGACGGGGTCTAAGCGACGAATCTTTTCATTTAGTTGGCCAAAAAGAGAGCGTTGAAGCTGTGATTCTCGGAACAGCCTGTTTGCAGAGGTTGACACGCATATGGTTTCCGTACGGGTGTGCGGGCAAACTATAGGCTTGGGCTCGAGGTATTCTTCAAGTCTACTCCAGTCAGATTTGCTTCTAGGTTCTAGAAGTATGGCCGGTGGGATCGACGTCGAGATACGGTTTTGTGGCATGCTTGAGTGTAGTATCTCAGGCTCGATAGTGGACGTACTTACTTCCACTTCAGTGGTAATCGTGAAGTCAGGTCTGCTTAGGCCCTATATAGAGGAGTTAATGTTGATAGGGATGAGAAACACAAATTTGATAACTTGGGCTAACCTTTTCAGCAGAATCTGTATCATGAGACCCAGAATTATCCTTTCCACTCTTGTCGGTTTGAGAAAGACTTATGTTTCGAAGTTGGTTTCGCTGATGAAATACGTGGTATCCTACAGCAAAGTAGATGACAAATGATAGGATTATACACATCCAGATGGGGATATAGTAAGTCCAGATGCGTAGAAAAGCCCAATCTGGACCGATCCAACACCACAACTATTGATAGTGTTAGTTGCTTTTTCGTCATGAGTAATGAGGTTGATCAACATACCGTCGCATCGCCATATACTTTACCACGACGTTTTGTATGTACGATAGACAAAGTAATGGCTGGTAGTGCTGGTAATCCGTAGCAAAGTAGACAATAAATCCATAAACGCTTTCGGAAGGATGATGGGCTTGCACCCATGAAAAACACTAAAAATACGTTTGTTGCCATGGCTAAGGACCAGAAAGGATCTGATTGCATACACCTGAATTTTGTGAATATAAGTATCAAATGTTTTGTAAAAGAGTAGAGTAGATGAGCTTACATCTCAAGCAAAAATGCTTGGGCTTGACATAGTGCTGATTCAGTGCCCGATTCTAGCCCTTCGTAGCCCATAGCACAAGCAATGCTGGCGCCAGTGTTTGCTATAGAGGCGCATAGTATAAATATATTTGGAACTGTACGGAGTCTTTTGATAGCGGCATACGATATTACAATCAAGAGAATACTAGCCATAGAAATAACTGAGCCTGTTCGTTCTATGGCTATGATGATGTTGATCTTATCCTGAGGCAAGCTCATGATCTCGGTAGTTAGAGTAGGGATTGCCGCCAAAGTAATAGTGTATCTTGATGTATGACGTTTAATCCAGTTGCCAGCATCTAATGCTCTTGTTAGTATACGAATATAGACTATTCTTTCAAGTTGTATCCCTAGACTGGGACCGAAGAACTATATAGGGCGGCATCGTGGCTTTTTATGTCTTGTCCTGCACGTATTCCATAGTTGGTTTTTTTAGTTGTGAAACAGATATTCGAAACTTACCAGCAAAATGCCGACATGTATGATTTATATATTGGTAGCGTTGACTGGACGGTGACTATATAGGTTTACCGAGAAGATGTGATGTTAACAAGTAGAGAGATCTCGGTACTGGTATATCATGAGTAGCCGATGAAGGATACTTAATCTATACGCCTATCATACGAAGGAAGTCTATATGTCAGTACTAGTATTGCCGACTCTGTTGGCGATGACTACCGAGATGGAATATTGGGGAGTTGGCCCTGGCTTGAATAAAACTTGATGAATTGGATGGAAGAGAAGAAGTAGAGAAATAAAAATCAGAGCGACGGAAAGGAAGGACTAGGTCAAGGCATTGGAACACCTCCGTCTATATTTGGAAACTACATCTTCGTGAATTTTTCACGATTGGTGATTGAAACCTTCAGACGAAGTATTACGAGAATGGAAGGAACTGCCAAAGAAAGGCTACTATCTGTTAGTTTTCAACGTCTTTTTTTGATACAAAGGGGGCCTAGAACGTGATCTCAAAGGTAGGATAGGAGGCATTGTAGGGGTTCGTTCTGAGTTGTACTCTAACTGGTGTTGTGGAAGCACAGAGTGAAGGTCTTGATCTACAAGTAATACCACATCGTCATTGATTAAAAAGTGGCCATCTGCTGGATGTGTATGCCACGTTCTTATCACCATATACGGTAGAAACATAACCTGGTACATAAAGACCAAATTGTGCGATTGTTGCACAAAAGAGAACAGGGAAAAGGGGGCCAAGAACATATCCTCCACATATTCTTAACACGTGAGATGCTGAGAGTAGAGCGTAAAGACGCAAAGCTTTGGTATGATAATATTGAAAAAGGAAATGTCTTAGCTACAGAACGAAAATTGTACTTTAGAACAAGCCCACAGACTCTCCACACATTCGCTTACTTATAAGTCAACTTTGACTGCTACAATGTTATGTGACATGAAACCTGAAGTGAACAACCAGGCTTTACGCTGCTGTTGCGTTTGCCTGATTGGCGCAATGGGCACAAGAACAGCCGAGCTGGAGGAAGAAAGTCGTGCACCATCATCTTCGAAGAGTGTTCTGAGCGCCCATTTTGGCCCTTCAGTTCCTCTACTATCGAGGCTTCGAGTGATTCGTTGCCACACCGATGGTGGTAAGAATGACAATAAGAATTTCGTCGTAGTAGACCGTAAAGGAGTAGTTGCGTTGGAATATGTGGGTGTTGCCAAGGTCACGATTGAAGAGATTTTGTGGTCAGCCTTTTTGTGGTCTGAGAACACTTCCGATGCCTTGGCTGTAGCAGGCATCACGATTCCACTATAGTCACCGTACGGATCACTGAAGTAGCTAGGGTTGTCTACTAAAATCTGTGCATCGAAAGACTCGATGATACGGATCTGATTGTTTGCAGATATTTGGCCAATCTGCAATTTTCCACCGGTGTTGTCAACCATGAGAATCTCGTCGGGCATACGGCCATGACCTAAGCCGTTGGCACAATGGAGATGGCCAAGTGCTACTGATGCTTCAATGCCTTCGGATAGTGATTTGGTTATTGGTAGAGCCAGATCAGTCACAGTTACGTGAATGACATTGGTCCAGTAAGCATTCGGAAGGAAGGTCTCGATCATACGCCAAAGGCCGTCACGGTAGTGATGATCGTTCGTGACGAAGAATGAGGTGGGTGAGCGCGCGAAGATATCATTCGGTGTTTGAATCAGAGAGTGCTGGACGGTACGTATGTGCTGTATAATGGATGAATGGAGACGGTGATGGAAGATTTCAACGACGGAGCGAGCTGCTGGGATATCCTTTGTTGGTAGCTTGGCAGAAAGAGCCTCGAGGTATTCAGGGTTGGGCAAGTGATTAACAGCAAATATGTAGACAGCATGATTATTTTTAGGATCAGTGATCACATCAATTCCGTGGGTTATGAATGGACCGTTGAAATTCGTCATGTCAAGCCGAGTGGACTCAAAAGTCTATATCAGTATGTTAGTGTGTTTAACGTTTAAGACATCGCCACTGACTAATATGCCATGGCGAAAGTCAAGAAAATCAAACTTACATCGGGGTTGATGACATGGATGGAGCCCTGTGTATCTAGTGCCTGGAATGGATCATCGAAGCAAGCTAGAGGTGGGAACCATGATAGACGACTCTCCCTACCATCTTGGCATGCAGAAAACAGAAGGCCGCTTGCTTGGTGATAGTGAAGGTCCTCGCACTGGATCGTGTCTGGGATATACTTAATATATTCGCTGGTCGCGAAGACGGTAGGGTAAACGATACGATTATAGCCAATAACTCGTAGTATACGATCAATATCAGACTTTAGGTTGAGGCTGATGCTCACTGCAGCTAAAAGAAGAGAGCACAAAAGAACATTATAGCGTAGTTTCAAGACCATGATGGGGAATATGAAGTGAATATATGATAGAGGAAGAAGCATGAACGGGGAGACTTGAGGCTTCAGCACTAGATGTAAAGGTCATGACTCGCCTATGTTATAACAAACCGGTCGTATGCAGTAGCCGAAATCAAGGCTATGTTTTGCCTATATCAGCTATTCTTTCGGGGCTCTTTTTTTTTCTTCAACTCTTCGATGAAGCGAAATCTTAGTCTTGGTGGCGATGATTCCGCTTTAGGCTTTGGGTAACTAAATTTGGACTTATTGGAGGCTAGGCTACATCAAGATGGCCTATCTCGGGTAATTTCTGAGTGGACATAGAAGCTAATGATATCATCTGGTGATGGCCTCAATACTCCAGGTAGCTGAATTACTGTTTATAGTATCTAGCATGAAGTAATTTTGGGGATAGGTTAATGGGACTTCATGGAGACAACTCCTTTGTTGTGACCTTGGCTAAACCACATCACCTAAGTGAGAAAGTATAGGCTGTACCAGTTGCCCGATGTAGCATCTCATTAAACGTCTACAACTTGATTGGCCGGTAAGTAGAGACTACGGATAACCAGCGTGATTTTTTTCGTTAGAGATTCAAATATACTTACGATTCGACTTCTAGTTTTGCATGTGGTAAAGTATAAGAAGTCACAAAATATTTGTTCACTGCATATGTACTTTATGTGTTCCATTGGGGTGATAAATCCTGAAAATCTTCCAACTGTGGTAGTGTGCCTAACATAACATCGCTTAGCCAGCTTCACAAATTTATGTTTGTCATATAGTATCAATGTAGAGTAGCGATACGGAGGATTATCCTTGTGCTAGCTAGTATGTTCATGGAGATAACTGGAGGTATAGTAGTGGATAACATGAGAGGACTAGAGAAAAAAACTTCAATGTATTGCATTCATTTAAAGAACATTCAAGTATCAGTACATGATAAAGTAGAGGATAAAGGCGAGCCTGGTTCCATCGCAGGAAAAATAAGAAGGAGAAAATATAAGCAACCCCATAAACACCATAAAGTCCTCGCCCGGAACGCTGATTACTAGGCAAAAGTTCTACAAGTAAGACTCTTTTGATAGAAGTTGTATGCCGAGCCCAATGTTAAAACAGAAAACCAGAACAAGTAATCGATAACTAGAAGAGGTCTAGACAAAGAATAAAAGATAAGAGTCACCACAAACAATAATATGGGACTATGACAATTAAGTGGAGTTTAATAATCGAGCAAGAAGCACATAGAAGAAAATGAAGCTTCCGAATATCAAGAGCTTGTTTCGTGATGCCCAGCCTCTACCAGCATCACGCTGCTGAACAACAGCATCAACCACTGCCTGTGCTTGGTTAGCTCTTCCGCTTCCATTTGCATTGCCTGTTTGACTCGCGATGCCAAGTGGTGGGCCACATAATGGGGACGAACCAGAAGGACCGGCTACCGCACCATCGCTGTCGAGTTGGTTTCCGGTAGCAAGATCAATGTTGCTGGCTTCCATCCACTCACGGTTGCTCTGATCTAGCTCAGGCCACTGTTCACGGAACTTGGCGCCACCGTCACCGGCCTTTATATTGCCCTTGAGAGCAGGGCTTGCTTGCGAACCACCGCCTGTCGAGTTCCACCAGCGCGTGCGAGCAGCATACTGCTTCTTCTGGAGCTCCGAGCTGGAGATGGAGCCGGTAGTCGATTCATCACCAGTCATGAAGGAGAGAAGGCCGATGAGAATGGTGGACACTTCCCAGGCAGGGTTGAAGGACTTGGGATGGAAGTCGGATATAGAAAGGCAGAGACGGGTTGAAGTCTGAAAGCGGCCTGAAGGTGTATGCATTCGGATGGCTGGCGGGGCGAACGGGTAGTTTGGTGGGAAGACAAGCGTGCCCCAGTATTGGCCGCCGTGATACGGAGTGTCCTCGGGTCCGGTAATGACGTAATGCCACCTAGAGAGCAGGGGTCAGTGGAGGGTTTGGAATGATTTCGCGTTGAGATCGGCGGAAAATCAGGGAGGACAAAGAAAATCGGGACTTCCGAAGATCGAGCGGGCTATGCAGGCAGGTAGACATACTCAAGAATGTTGGACTCTGAGGGGTGAGCATCGATATATGGTGGGGGATTAGCCTGAACAGACTTGTATTCACGGGTCAACTAAAGCGGAAAAACAGCACTAGGTCAGTCGCGGTCGCAGAGTATTAGAGGGATTAGAGGGAGAAGATTGGTCGTACCCGTGTGCGGGCAGCCTTTGTCGCAGACATCGCGGCGGATTGTACACGAGGACGAGGCTAATGTGAATAAATAAATACTTCACTGTGGCTTGATAAATTACGGCCAGGTGTGACGAACAGATTTCTAGGCTGCGATGGCGAAGAGATGGAGGGGGGGGGGGNNGGGGGGGGGGGGAAAGAGCAGTTTAACAGGTGTCAGATGATGCGAAGGCACAATGCTTTGCTACGTATAGCGTTGATTGCGACCGTATTCGCCGACAGCAGAAATGCCAATAAAAAGAAAGATATGAAGAGCGTAAAGCAGCGAAGAGAAAACTTAGAAGGAAATAAAAATTGCCTACAAGAATGTGTGGCGGTAATTGATGTAATATATCTGTAAAGAACGGCAAGGTCACGTTTTGTGTGTTGAATAATGCAAATGCACAGGCGTTGGGGACGGCACGGGAAGTTTAAAAAGAAGCAAGAAGAAAGCTGTGCGGTGAAGAATATGTCAAGAGAATGATATAGAAATGCAGATGGTACTGAGACAAGGCATCAAACAATTACATACAAAGTACTTGCGGCACGCTGTCTTGATTGGTCTTTTGTTGTCAATGTTTCAAAGATAGCTACAGAGACAGTTGGGATAGATAAAGAGTGTCAAGACCACCAAACTTGCTGCACTAGACTGTGGCGCAAACACCATATAAAAAGGAAAATGAAAAGAACTGCAACGACGCGATAGTTGAAAATAAAATCAGCTTTCGAGGGAATACGGAGTGATGATGTTGTTGCCACAAGAAGAAGAGGCTTCGATCAGAAGTGGGTTAGAGAATAGGAATAATACAGGTAGGGTGGCAAATCTGCAGCCACTCAAGGCGGGATTGAATAGTTGAGATCATGGGGCTGGTATTTTAGTATCTGTACACATTACACATTGTATGTATGTACTAATGTACATATAAATCTGTATAGATACAACTACGAAAGATAGCACAGGGCTGTGTATCTTAGGATACCGAGGTGCTACATAGCTATTAGAGCTCTATTTCCACCTTAATAAAAATGGATGAAAAAAAAAAATGATGAAAAAAAGCACAGTTCGTGCTCATTGAACCTAGGACTGTAATATTTTACCCTGGCTGAGACGATGGATCCTATGGTAGCCCAACCGTCGGCGTGCTTATGTGTGTGAGATTTTTATGGGCCACAGCTACCTACCGTGCCCCATATTTCTGTGTGCTATTTTGCAGCTGAAGGGAAGCTATATGCCAGTTTTGGATGTTGTCGTGCCCGGATTGTATCGCGCTGCGAAGGCAATTTCACTTTCTTTTGCTGGCTGAGTGTTACTGGTGAGCTGGGCCCCAGTTTTTCCTATCGCTTTTTTCCAGTTATCTCTACGCGACTTCCAGCCTGGCCTACCAACAAATACTTAGTAACCTCACAGACCCAACATGATTATTTCTCCCCTCTTTAAATTTGCACCACCGTCTTTTCTCCGCTGTAACAACCATCATCATTGCCATCTATTCGCACTTTGTCATCGACATCACCTGAACCACTGCGAAATCCATCGACTTGACTTTTTTTGTCTCTTCCAACTCAAAAAAAAAATTTACCATCAAACTGCGATTGTGATCTTTACCCAGAATTACACTCTTTTTTCTGATCCAACGTTCGATCTGACGGAACTTTTCTTTCCACAATAAGTTACCGATCATCTTCTTGCTGCACACAAATACTTTTGTGCTCTCAGCATATTTTTCTTTCCCAAAAAAAAAAGGCGATAGCTAGGAATTTTTTTTATTTTTCTTATTATCCTTTTCCATTAGCCAATTAACCACCTTGTGTTGAACACCTTTTACTTCCCTTTCTGCACGTCGTCTCCCAACCAAGGCACCTGTTTAAGAATTTACCATTCACCATATCCTCGAGTTCACGAATAGCCCATTCCATCTATCTGCCCTATCTTGGACTTCTTTCTCGCGACAACGCGCCACTATACCTCACTCTTCCCGCCACCATTAAACAAGGTGTACGTAGAGTCCAGTTTAGCTACAAAAAATAGATACCTTCCTTCTCGATTGAATTCATCTTTGCGCCTCAAGAGAATATCAAATATTTCTACAGATCAATCAATCGCGCAATCCGCCAATCTCAATTATATCTCAAATCTTTCCATAAGAGCAACACGAAAATGTCTGCTTCTCCTCCTCCCGCCCAATCGGCCAAGCGCCCCCTTGATGATGCTTCATCTCCTCTACGCCACAGTGAACAGCCTGATACCAAGCGTCTTATCATCGACAAAGTCGTAAAGAACGAAGATGGTGTTGAAGTCACCAAGCCCGAGGCTGTATCCGCCCCTGCTAGCTCCGAAGAAAAGACCAACGGTAACAAGGAGGATGCCGACGATAAGGCCAATGGCAACAATGGCGCCGATGAGACCGCCTGGATTCACATCCGTGCTGTAATCTCCAGCCCTGAAGCTGCCACCATCATTGGCAAGGGCGGAGAAAATGTGTCCAACATCCGTAAGATGTCAGGTGCCAAATGCACTGTCAGTGATTATCAAAAGGGTGCCGTCGAGCGTATCCTGACTGTCAGTGGCGTCGTGGATGCCGTCGCCAAGGTATGTGAATTCGTACAATATTGTATTTTTAAAGCACATCAAGACTAACAAAGTATACTTAGGCTTTCGGTTTAATCATTCGCACACTAAACAACGAGAACCTAACTGAGCCCTCGACGGCGCAGTCAAAGACCTACCCTCTTCGTCTGCTAATCCCTCACGTTCTAATTGGTTCCATCATCGGAAAAGGTGGTTCTCGTATCCGCGAGATCCAAGAAGCTTCTGGTGCACGCCTGAATGCCTCTGACTCTTGCCTACCTCTATCAACTGAGCGATCACTCGTGGTGATGGGTGTCGCTGATGCTGTTCATATCGCGACCTACTATGTTGGTAGCACTCTTCTTGAGCAGCTGAAGGAGCGTTTCGGCGGTCCTGCTGCCTCGGCCTATGCGACTCGCAGCGGAGGTCCTGCCGGTGCTGTCCCCGGTGGTATGCAGGTTGTACCTTACAACCCTCAGCCTGCTGGTGGCAATTTTGGAAACCGCGACAACTACGGCCGAAGAAACGATGCTCGTGCTCATCAGATGCCAATGCCTGGTGCTTATGCCCAGCCTTACCATCCCCATGCCCCGGCGCCAAACCCAGCCATTCCAATGCACTACGGTGGACAGCCCAGTGCCACATACGGCGGCGCTGCTCCTAACATTCCTCATGCCCCGGCTCCTCATGCCGCTCACCATGTGCCAGCTGGTCCGACTGCCGGCCAGCCTATGCCCGGTGCTATGGCTGGAACCCCAGTCACTCAGCAAATCTACATTCCTAATGATATGGTAGGTGCTATCATTGGAAAGGGTGGTGCCAAAATCAACGAAATACGCCAAATCAGTGGTAGTGTTATCAAGATCAACGAACCTCAGGATAACAATAATGAGCGTCTGGTCACTATCACCGGTACCGAAGAATGCAACCGCATGGCTCTATACATGCTCTACTCCAGACTTGGTAAGTCTCTTGCTGCGTTTTTTAAAATATCTCTAGCTGGAACATAGAATCCCCAACTAACAATTTAGCAGAGTCCGAAAAGCACCGTGCTTAAGCCTTGACCCGCAACCAAACCATATTCGTCGTCGTTTCTTCTCTGGGTAGTTCAGGCGTTTTTGTGCGTTCAGTCTTTCAATCGTTTCTGAATCCATTCTTTCCTCGGTTGCACGTTTCTACATCCTATCTTTTCTTTTATTCAGTCTTATGCATCTTGTTTGTTCGGTGGCTTGGCAACTATCAAGCCCTGTTTACACCAAAGGGCCGTTGGTTGGCGATATTGTAGGACACATCGACGTATTTCAGGTATAGTTTCCATGCTATGCTTCAAAGGCAAAAGTCTTCGAACTTATGGCACAACACTACATCCCGAGATCGAACAAATCAACTTGCTATTGTCTAAATGGTGGCATCTGCCAAAAGCTCAGAGACGTTAGCTCGTTCTATGCACAGGGCCAAGGCACATTATCATGTCCCTCGCAACCCATGGCAACAAACAACACAAGATTTTTCAAGAAGGTAAACATGCACATCGAGCGCACTAACTCTCATGACTTGCGATCGAGTCGTTGTTGCATTTGAATGATTTGAACTGGTAGTGTCCACGGTTGGCCAAGGTTAGGATATTGGGTATCTGTTTTGTCTTTTTTTTTCTGCCGTTTCCCTGGGACTGGTGAAACTTCATAAGTCCTAGTGGTTTCGGTTTCACCTTCACTTGTGCCCATCTACTACTCATGTCCTTGCACTTCTTTCTTTTCTGGTAGTTTATTGCACGGATCTTTACACATGTACTTTACCATTATCACTACTCTTTCCATTCTCGCATATTCCTCATGCACACTTGATCTCTCTATGCCCTTACAACAAAACTCTATCCATAACTCTCCGCCATCAGCATATATCTCTATCTCTCATTATCCGTAACTGGTTCTCGGGCAGGCTCCTCACATCCAGCATTAACTCTCAAAATCCTGACCTGAGTAACCACACAATTTGTATAACTCGTATCTTTCCTGACAATCTGTCCTATACACTGAACAAACCAATCCTTCCACCATCACTGTCACAGTTATCTCTATTGCGGTATTACCATACATGCAATATCAGCCAGCGCCAACTCTCCCTTCATACGCCACTGTCGAAAATTTCACCTACCTGATCAGCTCATATTTTCTTTTTATTCTCATCCACTACTCTAATTCTGCTTTTGGACATCCGAAGGGCTAACCAAGCAACGCTGACACACACTAACCCTTGCTATATCTATGGCACTACTATATGCTTATGTGATCTAGATTTTAGCGAGAGCCTTTTGTCTTCCGCCAACGCGTCGCCTCTCTCCGCGCCACTCAGAACGATCCACGTCACACTAACGTATAACTAAAAACAATAGTACTAACATGCAGCGTCACCTATAGCCATAACATAGCACGTGATATCATGTCTCACAAATTTTGCTACTAACCACAGGTTTTATCCTAGAACGTAGATCTCTTGTATTATTATATTCATCTCACTAAAATGTGTGTGTCTTGTAACTCAATGGATATGGTATACTAAAACATCATAATTAACTTGAATATCCTAATATAATATAAACCTTTAATTCTTCTTGTAGCTATTAAAGTTCACGTGGTACTGTAATAAACATGTTAGTTATGATTATAGGTTATTGGAATTCCATCGGTTGTAACTCACCATGACGAGATCTTTCGCGCCTTCGCGAAGCAGGCCAATATTTGCAATAATGGCTATCATGATAGTTAGTCATAGAGTATTACATGATTGTCATTTTGACTTACGGTTACCGGGCTTAGCCTTGGCCTCTAGATGGGCCTCCTTGCTGTCCCAACCCAAGACCATGCCGACAGCCTTCTCTTTCTCCTCATCGGCCTCAGCGATAGGCTCCGGGGTCTCACCACTGGCGCCTCCGTGGTAGCCGACGAGGTTACCTTCATCCATCTTCTGGAGGAACTTTTGAGTGTCGTCAACATAACCATCTTCAACACCATAGCACATCAGCACCTCGGTGCAGTTAGATGTCACAGCTGGGTATGCGTTAGGTCCTAAGAAAACCTCGAAGTAGTCAACATCGCATACGATGGCGTCCATCTTAGCCTTGAAGGGTTCGAAGTCGTCGGATTGCTGAAACTCGAGGTGCTTTTCGCGCGAGAGCCAGGGAACTAGCATGAGCCATGTTGATGGTTGCTCAATGTACTGGCCGACGAACACCTGGCTGTCAACTTGCGGTAGAGAGGCTAGGATGGTTAATAGTGAGGTGTAGTTGCTGGGCGGGACATAACCAGGCAATGAACCTGCAGCATCCCGGAACCCGAAGGTGAAATGCTCGAAAATAAGGCTAGACGTCATTGTAGATAGAAGGTATTGCTGTGCAATGAAGTTTCGTGATGATGCTTGAGTGATTTGGGAGCGATAAAAGAATTTCCAAGATCAACAGAACATTCAGATCTCAACAGTTGGGTATCTTACATATTCATAAGCTGATTTCATTTCATTGCAAGCTATAAGTGGGGCCGTTTGTGCTGGAGCTTCGTCGGCAATTCTAACAGCCTTTGTGTGGGGTTGTCCGATTTCTCAAGAGCTTTGATTTATTGTACATATGTACCTAACTTGAAGCCGCGAAGCTGCGAAGCTGATGTAGGACGAGCTGAGCCTTGGCCCGAAATTACACGAAGGTCATTTACCTAATTCAGTGTCAGCCGAAACTCATGCATGGAAGCGGTGTATCGATCAGTACAAATCACATACATAATGAGATGCGTGCATATTCTTCATGTTCAAGGGTTATCCAAAGATTACGTAACTGGATTTTTGGAGTTACGACTAATACCCTAGGTATGGTTGTGTTTATAGTCTCGTGACACTACGTATCTTAGATTCATGGTGTTGAGTGCAACTACTATAATTCTACACATCATAACAATAGAAAACATGAAGCTGCCCTTCATCGGGGAATCTTATCTGGAAACTGTACTGAAGATACTAGGGAATAAACAACCTCCTTCCTATCCCATCAAAGGAAATATTGCATACCACAAAACAATGAATTCCGTCGTAGAACCCTTTTTCAAGTCTTCATCTTGTTTGTATACGCTCGGTATACTAGATGAAGGACAGCCATCATGGGTAGTCTTTTTGAGGGCATGTTAGCCCGTAATCCGGGCCTCGATGAGGACTCTTTATTCCCAACGGTAATAGTACTTTTCAGAAAATAGCATTTGATGGCCAATATTCCTAACAAGTCACTCAACTCTCAGAATAACGAACCCGATCGTGATGACGAGACACCCTCCGCTTTCATCTTCAAGAAAGCCGCTAATGTTGCTGGCCGCTTCGGTGATCACCCTAGAAAGCGGATGCCAATGTTATTTGGTGACAATAGAGATCCATCAGTGGCTGGTCCACAGGCTAGTACAACTGATACAACTAGTTGTGGTGTTGTAACATCTCAAGCCAAAACATCCATTGAGTCAACATCATCAACGATTCTTCCACAAACCCACCAGCAAGATTCGTATTCCGTTGATAACTCATTCGTAACAACGGTCACCAACCAACCTGATTCGCCCAAGAATTCTTCGGTCACGCCATCATCGGCCAAAAGTACATCTGCACAGTCTAATACTGGTACAGCTAGTAAGCAAAGTATCTGCTTTCCATTCCCGGAAGCTCACAACAGCACCTCCAAGATACATCCGAAGCATCACCACGACGATAGGAGCATGTATGGCTTAAGAATATCACCTGCATTCGTAGTGCCGCATGATCAGCAGGCAACCCGTCAAAAGATGCCTGCAAGTCATCGTACAGTCCGTCACACTTCTCCATCCGTTGTCGGAGACCTAGAGGCAACACCGGTATGTAAGCCAAGAGAGCTCCCTCAAGCAAGATCATACAAACATTCCACCTTGAAATCAGCCTCTCACTTAAAAAGACGCCATCCGCCTGATGTACGCTCTCCCAGTCAAGATAAGCTCACATCCCAGCCTATGATCTCTCGTCCATCATCTCGTGCCTCAAACATCTCTCGCAGACGAATGCAAGTACCAACGGAATTCTTTTCCAAGAAGGATGACGAAAAGCAACTACAAAATGTAGCAGTGACTCTCAATAAATGGGCGGAGTTCAACGCAGCTCAACGTACCAAGGCTACAAGTATCATTGATGGTCTTGAGAAGAAGATCCATGACCTCGAGAAGCGTCTTGGGCACGCCCAAAGAGCTATAACAGATGATCAAGCTCAGATCGAGGAACTCGAGTCAGAGAAGAAGGCTATTGAAGAACAGAACACCGACCTCTTACAGCGTATCAGTGAGCTTCAATTAAAGTTCGATGACAATATCAAGATATCCGATGAGCTTGAAAACCAAAACAATGATATGGTAGCTCAACTTTCAATACTTTTTCACCATGTTGGCCTATCTGGTGATGCTGGAAGTCCCAATGAAACAGTGTCCAAAGTTATTGAGGCCTTCAATGCTCGTCAAACAAACATTACAGATCTCGAGACATCAGTATCTTCATCAAAGAAGGAGAGCATAGAGCTACAAGAAAGCATTAGACAACATGAGATGAACATGAAGCTACTGAAACAAGAAAGTAAGTAAAATAGTGACCCAAAGTTTTAGTCTGATGAACACTGACATTCATTTAGGCCAAGGACGAATTGAAAATCTCGAAGAGAAACTGCAACTTAAGACCGACGAAATTCATTCTCTATATGCTCGTATCTCTGAGCTCGATCAAAAACTCAAAGATGATGGGTATATAAAGGAACAAACCCATGCACTCAGTACCCAGCTCAGCAAGATCACAGAGTCTTTAGCCGAAGCTCCACGAGTAGCTCCAATTGAACCTAGATTTTGCCATGACATTGAAACCAAGTAAGATAATGAATTCCCAACATCTACTATACCATCCTTCCATCTTACTAACAAGCGATCTGTCATTAGACTTGAATCCATTCTGTCCAGCGTTCAAGAGCAAGTTGATGCTACTGATAAAGAATGTGCTCTTCATGATTACTTTCTTAAGTTGCAGGATGTGTTTACAAACACGGAATCAAAGTAGGTCCAATTATTCTTCAAAGTCAAACGTCTTCATACTGACTATGTCCTAGTATCATATCCAGCGTTTCGGATACCGTCGCCGAATGTCTTGAGCAACATGAAGAGCAAATCCCAGATGAACTAAAGGTCATTCTTGACAACCACCTCGCTTCAATCACCGAAAGTCTACATCTTCATGAAGCCCGCATCGAACAGAAAGCCTTGCAATCGGAAGCCAATCATCACCCTGTCATTCATGTCGAGGAACTACAAAATGAATTGGCCGACGCTCGACGTATTCAACATGCGGCCGAGAACTTGTTAGGCAACAAACTCTGCCAAATCGAAGCTCTTCTAGAGAAAGCAAACGAGCTTGTGCAAGTCAAGGCTGAAAACATATCTCTGCGCGATACCATCATGAGCTTGACGTCCGACAAAGTTCAAGCAACGGAAGAAAGGAGCGATGCCATCGAGAATCTACAATCAAAGCTGATGGATTGTATCTCGCGCCAGGACAAGCTGCAGCTTGACCTTCAAGAACGAAACGATGCCTACAATCAACTCCAAACTACTCTCTTTGAACAACAGAAGAGACTACAAGAGGCAGAGACGTACATGAATCTATCAACAGAGAGCAAGATCTCGGATCAAGATCAAGACGAGAGTCTTGATCTTGATAAGATTTCAACCCTTCGCCGTGAATTGATTAATTCAAATCAGCGTGTGATCAATTTGAAGCAAAAAATCAAGAAGTACGAATCTCTGCTACAAAGCGCCCACGAGACGCTCAAGGAATGGCACAAGCATGTCAAGTCAATCGAAAGCCTACAGGGTGGTCTCACTAATGCCGGAATCTCCGGTATGAATGCCATTTGCAAGAGGCTTGAAGCGCTGTGGAGACACAAGGCCGAAAAAGAAGACGATCAAGAGGCTGAGGGGGCGAGTAGTGCGGTTGTTGATTCCGCTGAAACCCAACTTTCTTTGCTTCCCGGTGCAGATATCGAAACCGGTGCTGATGATGAGTTCCTCTATGATATAGACATTGACGATATCTTGAACTCGATGGATTCATTGAAGAGTCCATTATGTGGTGGCACTATACTCAAATCTACAGAGATTGATGAGATAGACAAAGCACGCAAGATCGTCATCAGGACCCCTTGTGGTGCTAATGAGCCACCCATTGCACCTACCATAGAGGAAGAAAAAATTACTCGACGATCGGCTGCTGCGCCTACATCTATCATGAAGACCCGGGCAAGCGATGTGCTGCCGCCGGCTTTGTCGATCTCAGCAACAGTATCCACTGATGGCGAAACATCACGCGATGAGATGAAAACTCGGGGCCGAAGAACCCAATTCCGAGACACATTCAAGAAGCAGTTTGGTCGACCCCTTGTAGGCTATTGCCAAGCAAACTCTGCATCTGCATTCTCGGCCACCAGTATGTCGACTGCAGATGAGATTCGCCAATCGCTGACCGTAGCATCGGCCGGTAGTATTTCGGTAGGTGGAATGAACTCAGGTGGCAAACGGGAAAGAGAAGAAGACGAAGTTGATAGAGCTTCCAAGGTGTACAAGAGCGATATGGTGACATCTTCACAAGAGGATGTATTCGGCACAAAGTCGGGATATTTTGTGAGTAAAACACGAAGCCAAGGCCAAGGTTCGGGTCAAGGGGAGAGCAGTATTTTGGAAAGGGCTGGAGTCAAGTCTTCTGGGGCATCACGCCGCTTTAGCTTACCAAACCCCAAGGGTAAAGATGGTGAACTGATAGCATGAGACACGAGTGGCTAGTATCCTCATGATAAGTACGAGTTGGTGTTTGAGTGTGGATAAGAAACATGAAATATTATTCGTGTAGTTTATTGGTGTATGAATAGATTGAAAACATATTGATATTTTATATGTACTGGTACAGATGTGGAGCTTGATGCCTGCTCACTATGATGATATGCGTGGAAGTTTCCTAACTTCTGCATAAGATGTTGTACAATTGGCTTCCCATGATTAGAAAGTCCAGATAGAAAAGGGGTAAAAGGGCTAAGAGAAAATAACGAATAGATGCCTCGGGGTATGTAGGCTGCATATGATGTTTCGAAGATCGTGATGATTGTGGTGTTCTGGGTCTTTGTAGTTGGTGGACTATCTTATTCTCTTCTTTGATTCTAGAAAAAGAACGTGTTTGCGCACTATAGGGCCAACTAGTTAGCTGCAAGTTCATGGATTCAACCTCATATGTGACGATATATGTATTCTAAGTCGTCGGGCCAAGCAAGCCAAGGGATACGTACCTATGGGATCGTATTTCATCATGCTCATAGGACGAGCCTGACGCGGGCGACGGAATGTGTAGAAGAAGCCGGTCATAGCCATTGAAATTAGGCGTACGGGAATAATACGAGCTTTCACTGTAGTGCAATAAGCATTCGTTAGCAGAGCTCTGTTGTATCTTTATTTTCGACTCTCTATGGTAACTTTCATAATATTGTATATTGGGAGAACATGAGCAAACGCACCTTTCTTGGCCATCTTGACTCTGTGTACCCGACCTATAGGGGGGGCCTGTATGGGAGATGGAAGTTAAGTCGCAAAAAGAAAGACAGTTATGACGATGTTGGGAGTATCGCGAGGCTTCAAATCCCATAGATTCGCCAATAAAGTTTGCGAGTAACCTCAAATGTCGAATATTGAGTCGGTTAATCACCGGCAAACATGAACGTCAATTGTATTTAAACCTTCATTATGGTGGGGCATTCAGTTTTCTCATGGAAGTTTTCGTGGCAGCAATAACAGAAGTTGGTTAGGGATCAAATGTATAAGATTGTTAGGGTTATCATGGTAAAAACAGTATGGTAGCAACAGAAACAAAGTCGGAGCTAACAACTAGCGATAGTCACACAACAAGGCACAAGGTTTGATAAACAGAGGGGATTCTGTGCCGGCCTACGGCGGCGACTGGATAATCGATGGCATCTTTATTTGAGCGTTGGATATAACAACGACTATCTTGCATGACATATAGAAACAAGGTCACGGTCAATTAGGACACAGCCTAGACTAAGTGAAGATTCGCCTTAGTTGTTCATCATTGTTAACACATGGATATGGGATAGCTGATGATACATATATGTGTGTCCAGTAAAGAGCGGCATTGTGATGAATTTGGCAAAATTGAATGCGTCGTCATTCCAAAAAGACATTTTAGAGCTTGTGAGGGTGGGTTATGTATGCCATATCACTACTATATCGAGTAAAAAACGGGCAGCCCACTTCGTGGATGATGGATCAAAGGTAAAAGCCAAGAATATTGGGCAGATTCTCTGCTAGAAGCTTGAATGTAACAGAAGAGAACAAAAGAAAAGAAGGAAAAATAAATTTTGTTAATGAGAAAATAACATTGTGAGATTGTGTATACAGATACTTAGTTATCATATAGTATGGTCTGTGGCTGGGCCCCTCCATTTTTGGGGGGCTTTGGAGAAGACAGGTGCTATTCTGTGATTTTATTTTCGCGTTACAAGTACGAAAATCACGAGAAAGTTTTCCTCTTACATCTCCTTTGAAAGCAATTCCGGGTTGTTGTGTGGTGATATATCATAGGTGAGTGAAGAAGCAGTCTAGGAGCAAATTCTTTGTTTTTGGGGGGCACTTAGATAGGAAATACAACCAAGACTATTAAACTTGGTGGTATAATTGCTACTGGTTCTACCATATTTATCAATATTTGCCAAGTTCTAACGTTATCATTGTGTCCTAGAAAGAGAAGTTGCGCGTTCTTCTATCTTGGCCGATCAGATATTTTTGTCTTTGTTTTTTTTTTCCCCTCTTATAAATCTTTTAGTAGGGTTACTTTTTCTATCATCCATCCCGCACACCTACATGCCGACTGTATCTTTTTTCTTCTGTATCTTTTTTTTCTTCTCTGACAACCCCTTTGGACATATAAAATCGGGTTTTCCGAGCTGTCATTATTGATTATCTGGACGTTGGACTAGTCTTTGCCGACTGACTAACAAAAAACTAGCTATTATAGAGCGAAACCTCGAAACTTTAGGTTACAGACTACAGTATCCTTATCACTCAACGTTTTCCTTATAGACTACCAAATATCATCTATAAAAATGAGCGTCACTCAGGTTGCCAGACGGCACACGGCGAAGCTGACCGGTTCTAGTAACGCCAGTGCTTGTAAGTATCTCTGTTTTTCTTTTCATCGTTTCTTCCCACTCTGAATTCCCCGAGAAACTAGGCTTGCTTGCTTTAAGACAAGGCAAAAAACACGACGAATTTGGGCGGACTTTGACCTGCGCTGTAACAGTAGTTGTTAGTGCTCTACTTTGCTAGCTCGCCTTGCCTACCCTTTCCTTTCCGCTTCTACCCTCGCCCTTTATCCCCCCGCGGGACAGAGACACTTCCCTGCTGAGGAGCCTGCTATCATGTGCTAGCAGAGTAGTTAGCCAAGCGAAACACATATAGTACTTATCTCGTGTGCTATCGCGATGTCATAGGCTGTGTTGATCGTCAGCTCAAGCAGGACGCCGAAGTCGGCCCCCCTGGCCTGTCATAGGGTAGACAGCTTTAAGATCCCGCTAGGACATTTTTTTTTTGAGTCCCCAGGATGACAAGATTCTGAACAATAACCTGAAGTCATATCGCCAATAGCGAGGGATAAGAGGTTGTATATGCTTTTCTTTGGAGTAATTATATGCTGTCAGAATCACATCACCCCGGATTCTAAAACATCCTATGTGACCGTGCAGAAACATGGAGAAATCGACACATCTTGGGACTTATTCAGGGCACCTTCTTTTTTTGCTTGGCTTTTTGTACCTGCGAAGGACTCCTTGGCTACTGTTACCAGGACGCCATAGTTCTAGTTTTATATCAAACATCGTCGTAGCTTGAGACCAGAATTAGGCAATCTCCAAGAAACACTGCGTCAGGCGACACAGTCAGCCCATTATCCTGACTTTGTTGCCTTCCGGCCGTCCATATGAGCCGGCCTGCTGATGGCTTTGTACGAACAATCACGACTTCAAGCCAAGAAGACGTGCTTGAGTCGAGCACAAGTATGCAACTTGACTTGGCGACTACCATCATAGCTCCCTTTAGTCACATGATAGTTTGTCTTTCCTTGTCCTATTAAACTCAAACAGTATTGCCCTAGGGCTTCATCTGTCTTTTGGAATTTCTATGTCAGCCGCCTCCCCACGTCCTGACATCATGCATTGCCCAAATCTCCAGTAGACTACATATGTAGATATACAGACAGAACTACCTGGCTGGTCTAAGTCAAGCAAGGTCGGCTGCTGTTTATGGCATGTAGACGCAGTCCGGGCCAGGATATCGTTCGCTACTAGCTATGCATACTAAGTACTTGGATGGTACATGTAAGTCTTCGTCTCATCAACACATGATAAGCTAGCTCATGGTGGCGGCGTTGCACTGCGATTATACCGCCGTATTTGCGATAGTCATTCTCATGTGTCAAGCAGCCTAGAGAGAAGCCACCCTTATTCTTTCTAGCTTGTGTTCTAGCCTGTCTTCCAGTCAACCAATATATCGAAGGAGCACACCGCAAACCGCTCGCTATGCCTGTCCATAAACCAGCGGTCCTCCGGGAACGTGGATGTCCAGTGACTCCCCAGGAGCAGGAGCTACTATGCTTTTTTCCTTTCTTGGACGTGCCCTCTCATTGTTGTTAGTCGATAGCTGCTGCCTTTATTAAGGTGGTTAATCTGCTTATAGATTACCGTTTACATGCCTGTATTCGACATACTTGAAGCACGCATCCGCCAGTGCCCTTGACATTCTGGTTATCATTCCTCGTTCTCTTCTGCTCTACGCTATCTCTTGTTTATTTTTTGTCTATTACTAAATATCAAAGAGCTAGCATCTTGTTCCAGTCAAAGTCTTTGCTGCTACTATCTGTACTGTTTTAATCTTAGACGTTATACCCAGTCTCTCTTATTTGCCTCTCAAGAACTTCTTCGCCCCAGTCAAATAAAAGACTTTCTTTTTCTTTTGCATCTCATTGTCCTTGCTTTCTTATCATCAAACCTTTACAATTTTTACATTCCAGAGCTGATATATGCCCCCCACTCTATTTATGTACCGCTTTGAAAATCGAAATATTGAACATATCGCTGTTTATCCCAGTACTACTAGCCTCATACTTTAAACCGTACATACATCTCACCTATCCATATCGTTGGCAAATTGCCGAGACTAAGCCTTTATAGCTTTAATTTATATCCTCATCCTACGAATATTCACTCACAATGTCTCCTCCTATCAAAGACTTTACTTCTAGAAACCGCTTTGCTGTTTTGGCTAAGCCCAGATCTATGGCCACCAAGAGCACGCGATTGACTTTCGAGAACATCAACCAGCGCATTATCGCCGCCAAGTATGCTGTCAGAGGCGAGCTGGCCGTCAAGTCTGAGGCCTATCGCCAGCAGTTGGCTCATGGCACTGCCGGCGATTTGCCCTTCGACCAGGTCATCTCTGCCAACATTGGTAACCCTCAGCAGCTAGACCAGAAGCCCATTACCTTCTTCCGTCAGGTTGCTAGTCTGCTGGAAAACCCACAGCTGCTTCAGAACGAGGATGTCTTGATCAATCAGCTTGGTTACAAGTCTGACGTCATCGAGCGTGCCCGTTTTCTACTCAAGTCTGTACAGAGTGTTGGTGCCTACAGTGCCAGTGCCGGAGCTCCCGCCATCCGCAACAGTATCGCTCGTTTCCTTGAGGGTAAGTTTTGTCTGTAACAAGTCGCATTGAATTTGAGCCTGCTAACATGTCTTCCTCACAACTATAGAGCGCGACGGCTACCCTGCTGATCCTAACCACATCTATCTGTCAGCTGGCGCCTCGTCAGGTGTCAACACCCTGCTGAACATCATCTGCGCCAACAAGAACTCGGGCGTTCTCGTGCCTATCCCTCAGTATCCTTTATACACCGCATCGCTGTCTGTGCTGGACGCCCACTGCGTGCCGTACTTGCTAGATGAGAAGAAGGCTTGGGGAACCGACCTGAATGTGATCAAGGAGTCCTTCGCCAAATACCAGGCTGAGGGCATCGATACCCGGGCTATTGTTGTCATCAACCCCGGAAACCCCACTGGTGCATCGCTTTCAGAGGCCGATATCCGTAACGTCATCAACTTTGCTGCCGATGAGGGTCTAGTCATCATCGCCGACGAAGTGTACCAGACCAACGTCTTCATTGGCAAGTTCCACAGCTTCAAGCAGGTGCTAAGCCAAATGATCGAGGAGAAGCCCGGCCACTACGATCATGTCGAGCTGGCCTCGCTACACTCCATCTCCAAGGGCATGGTTGGTGAATGCGGTCACCGCGGTGGCTACTTCGAGCTAGTCGGCTTTGACCCTGCTGTCGAGGCCGAGATCTACAAGTTTGTCAGCATCATGCTGTGCGCCCCCGTTATCGGTCAGTGTCTAGTCGAGCTGATGGTCAACCCTCCTCGTCCCGGTGAGCCATCTCACGCCCTGTACAAGCAAGAGTACGATTCCATCTTCCACGGCCTACGTGAGCGCGCCAACGCTCTACACCGCGCCTTCAGCCAAATGGAAGGCGTCGAATGCGGTGAGCCCCAGGGTTCCATGTACCTGTTTCCCACCATCGCATTGCCGGCCAAGGCTATTGCTGCCGCCGATGCTGAGAACCGTCAGCCTGACGAGTTCTATGCTATGCGTCTGCTAGATGCCACTGGTATCTGCGTCGTTGCCGGCTCTGGATTTGGTCAGAAGCCCGGAACTTTCCACTTCCGCACTACATTCTTGGCTCCTGGCACTGAATGGACCGAGCGTATCGTGAAGTTCCATCAGGAATTTATGGACGAGTTCCGGTAGATATCTAGCGAATTACCCATTAGCTTGTTGGTATAAGTCACTTGTATATGGTACTCTTCTGATTTATTATAATTAGAAATATTGATAAATAAAACTGTTACACAAATATAACTATATATAATTATGGTACTTCAAAGAGAGGAAAATTCCAAAAAAAAAATCCTAGAGACGAAGTGAGGTTGCTTTCGGATATGATCAGTCACATCAACCTGTCTAACCCAAAATCTTAGTGCATGGATGATATGGGGTTGTCGTAGCTTTGTGGGGAAATTATGATCTGATAACAGGCCATTTTCTTTGGTTTCAACTGTCACCAGAACAAAACAGTCTCCAAAACATGGCAAAGCAAATATAGTGGCGACATACGACGCAACACAAAGGCTAAACAGCTAGTAGTAACATTTTAACTACAGGTAGTTATTGTGGCAAATAATCGATGGTAATTGTATTTCATGTCCTACGTCTGTGTAATCCAGCAGCATGTCGAATACTGACTGTATTGGTCAATTTATTGAGCTCTTCTGCTATATAGATAGATAGTTTCCAAGTCTCTTGGCCTGCTTATTCCTCTACTTTATGCCCGCTCTGAGCCTCTTAGTCGGACAGCCTGGCCGTACTTCTGAAGCTTAGTGATCAAATGATCACCCTGGCGCAGTACGTCCTGGTACTGCTTGTTCTTGTTGTCAGGACGGTTGGTCTCGATGACACCCTTGCCGTTCACACGGTCGATGGTGCAAGGAATGCGACCGGCAGCGATAAATCTCGCAAGATCACTAGGAGTTGTTATGGTTAGTACATGGTACATTGCCTATGTCCGTATCAAGATATAAAAATGACTTACCGGTCTAAGAAGTCAACGGTCACGCCAAAGTCGTGAGCCATGGTGTCGAGTCCAACAACCCGGTAGCTTTGCAGAAGCTGCTGATAAGCACGTAGCCGCATTTCACGGATAAACCAGCTCTTGTGCTCTAGCAAGTAGTGATCCTGGTTCAGGAACTGCTCTTCGACCTGCGCTAGTGACTGGAAGAATGCCTTGTAGTTTCCGTGGTATAACGCGCTGACAAGAGTTGCCAGTGCCGTGAAGTCGATGGCTGTCTCTGTCTCAACTTCGGTGCCACTGCCGAGAGCAGATAAGTTGACTAAGCCACGCTTAACTGGTGCGGGGGTGGATTCCTTGTCATCGAGAGAAAGTGCCATGAGCTTGTCTTCGCCGTCGCCCATAACAGCCTTGATCTGCGGCGCATCAACAACCTTGGACTTGAAATCCACGCGCTTGAGGGACACAGCACCAGCTAGAACAGAGTATATCACCAAGGAGCTGTATGTGCAAAGCTCGTAACTGGTGAAAGTCTCCAAGCTGTCCAAAAGCAGTGGCGCAGACAGATTATACGAGCGAACGGAAAGCAGGTAGATGCCTTCGTAGGCCTTAAGACGGTTACGACGATCCCAGTCACCACCAGACTCAACGAGGGCCTTTGCACGCTCAACGTGCTTCTTAACTAGAGACTTGTCGCCGAAGAAAAGACCCATGCGTATTATAGCAAGAACGATGTCGATTTTGGTTCCAAGCATACCAGTCTTCTCGATAACCTCTTCATAGGCAGCAATAGCCCGGTCCTGAAAGAATATAAAGCTTAGCATTGGCACATATATACATCAAGTTATGATAAAATACTCCGAGAGACTAGCTTACCTTGTCACCCACACGGGCCCAGAACTCCGCACGCTTACCGCGGGCAGCAACGATCTCGATATCGCCGGCCTTCTCAACGGCTTCATCTTCCTCCTCCTTGTATCCAGCTAGCTCAGCATCGTTCTCGGCTTTGAGCTTGTTATATAGCTCCTCATCCCAGGGAAGGAATGTAGCAGCTGACGAACTTTTGCCAGCAATCAATCCAACGAGGCTTGACTTACGGCCCAGAGTAGGCTTGACTGACGCAAGGCCAGACGAGGCTTCGGTAGCTACGGCATTGAGGAGTCCCTCGGTGGGGTGGGCCAGATACCAGTATAGAGATGCCATCTTGTGTTCGGCAATGGCATCTTGCAGTGCCTGAGCCGAGGCTTGCTGTGCTGGGCGGGCAGAATACGAATTGGTCAGGTTGAAGACATGTTGGCTGAGGGCCAGCTGTGGCCACTTGGCATACTGAGCCTCGGCGCTCATTGTGGGCGGAAAGTAGGTTGTGAGGGTCGAGAGGCTGCAAGACTACAGTCAATTTGTATTAGCGTCGGCGGCTGGATGGTGAAGCTACTATGAAAGATAGGCGCGATAGCGATTGGAGCTCGAAAACAGATGAGAATTGGTAGGTTTGTTTGGATTAGATAAGTATAGAAATACTACTTTGATTCGTAGCAGTGGAAACAACAACAAGGCTGTCTAAAGTGGTGATAGTTGTGGATATGGCTGTATTCCAAATCGAGGTTCGTGGTGGAAGCAACTACAGATTCAGGTTAAAGCGGCTCATACGTATGTAGTATGCCTGCAGTCGTCCAAGGCAGGAGGGGAGTAGTTCCTTCCCCTGCTAGTTGAGAGCTCTCTGCCTCATCCAAATAAAAATGGGCCATACAATGACAAGGCTGCAGTCCGCACACGCACCCAGAAGCTTACTTACCAGCCCAGTAACTCTTTCCACAACCTGACTTTCCATTATCAAAAAACAAGGTCCCCACAAAATAGTACGCAAATCAGAGGGAAAAAAGGCGGTCGCAGTACAAGCGCATTCCCGATCGATCGCAACTACTCAACTCAAACCACCGTTATCCTGCGATTCCCGCCAATGAAACGCACAGAAATCAAGGATACTTGTTTTTCTCTCTATTTTTTTTGAGTCGCATTTTCCCTCTAAAAATCATCTAAAATGTAATAATTATCCTTTTATCACCTAATATTCGACATTCCTCATCACACAAAGTCCTTCTTTGATGTCGCTTCCGGTCCTACATGGACCATCGTCGTCCTCATCTTAGTCTTTGCGAAAGCTAACCTCGAACGCCAGTTCTCTCTAATCACCGAAGCGAGCCAAATCAGCAAAACACCGCTATCTTTTTCATCGCTAACCGACATCATCAACACCCAGATACCCATCGATCATGGGTTCTTCACGAGAAGGCAGCCCCGACTATCATCGCAAGCGCCGGCGCTCGCCAACGCCAAAACAGGAAGACCTCCCACAGCCTTACAATGCCAAGTCCCTCCAGCCGGCCAAAAAGCGCGCCATATCACCCTCTGAACAGCCACGCAAGCAGAAGCGTCCTCAAACACGGTCTCGTCTGTCAGCTGCGGACCGCGAAGCTATTCGTCAACGGCAAGTAGATCGCGAGCGTGAGCGTGATCAGGCTAAGGCTCAACAAGAAAATCGTCAGCGAAACCGCGGTCTCGAAGACGTCGTCCGTCAGCACTACAACAACGTTCCCGAAAGAGGTCGCGATTGGCGCAAGACTGACTCCAAGATCAAAGGTCTACGGTCGTTCAACAACTGGATCAAAAGTTGCATCATCCAAAAGTTCTCCCCAAACGAGGATTGGCAGCCCGGCAGCCGTGATAGTGAACCGCTTCTAGTTCTCGATATCGGATGTGGAAAGGGTGGTGATATTGGCAAGTGGCAGCAAGCTCCACAGCCTCTGAGTCTATATGTCGGCCTTGATCCGGCTGATGTTAGTATCAGCCAGGCCGCAGATCGCTATCATACCATGGTCAATCGCAACCGTCGCTCCAGAAATTTCGAAGGCCGCTTTATGGTTAAGGACTGCTTTGGTGAGAGTCTCGAAGATATCGAGGTCATCCAACAGGTTGGCTACAATCAGCCACCAGGCTCACGCCGTGGTTTCGATGTCGTCAGTATGATGTTCTGCATGCACTATGCCTTCGAGTCTGAAGCCAAGGCGCGCCAGATGCTTCAAAATGTTGCTAGTGCGCTCAAGAAGGGCGGCCGCTTCCTAGGATGTATTCCAAACTCGGACATTCTCAGCGGTCATGTGCGCAAATTCAACACGGACAGAAACGAAAAGGCCGCTGCTAAGGCTTCAGGAGAAAACACCGACGAGGAGGGTGAAGTAGACGAAGATGGCGAGGTTGAAGAAGAGAAGACGGCAGAATGGGGAAATTCCATCTATCGTATCCGGTTTCCATCAAAGACCCCCGATGATGGTATCTTCCGTCCAGCTTTTGGATGGAAATACAACTTCTTCTTGGACGAAGCTGTCGAAGAAGTACCCGAGTATGTCGTTCCCTGGGAAGCTTTCCGTGCTTTGGCCGAGGATTACAATCTAGAACTGCAATATCATAAGCCCTTTGCCGATATATGGGCGGCGGAGAAGGATAATGAAATCCTAGGTCCTTTAAGCGAACGCATGGGCGTACGTGGACGGGGAGGCAACAATTTGCAGATGTCACAGGACGAGATCGAGGCATCTAACATTTACGTTGCCTTCTGCTTCTACAAGGTATAGAATGTTTGGCTAGAGGGGAGTTTCCATCTCAACATCGAAGCTATCGGGCGTACTAATTGGAAAAGAACGTCATCGTGGAGCTGTTTGCTTCGAAAAGGCCAGTCGTTCATAAATTCGTAAATCAGGTACATATTGGCTTATCAACATGTGTATCATGGACTAAATATTACAGTACAGGTAATTCTTTTCATTATCCTTGTCTGAGCATCAGAATGAGAGCAAATATAGGTTAGGGTATCAAAGTCTAGTGTGTTTTGGGTTTTTTTTCCCAGGTTGATCAAGAGAACAGGAATAACATCTAAAGAAAACAAGAAATACAGGGAAAATATGTTGGCACAAACACAACGCAGATAATTGGTGATGACTTAAAACCAAAGACAAGATAGCTTATGCTCGTGCTCATGATATAAATTGGTAGATGTAAGAGTATGAACTCCTTATCTTTGAAAATAACAAGTTGAAGAGAAAAAGAAATGAAAAAGAGAAGACGTAATAAGGCATGAATAAGACAATGGAAAGAAGCATACGCTGGATATGAAACTAAAAGATACGAAAAGCAAGAACAGTAAGAAAGAGCCATCAAGGCATGGGATTTGTTGCTCGTTTCCATATGATGGCAGCGGCCACGCCAGCACAAGCTGTAGCGCCAAGAGCCAGGTACAGACTACTCAGATCAGGCGGAGGCTCCTCGCTCTTCGGGAAGCCAGAACTTGGATTCGTTGCCGACTCTGCGAGAGCAACGAAGAGCTCGTTAATGTTGTTCCATGTCACGCTCACGTGCAGTGGGGCACTCATATCCAGGCTAGCTGTGTACTCGTCAGGCTGCAGTTCAGAGCGCTGCATAGTCTTGTCCTTATCGGCCTTCAGAGCAGCGTAGACGGCAGGCAGATCGTCCAGACGCGGAAACTTGTTGCGTAGCTGGACGATATGGGCAAAAGAGTCAGGGTCGGATGAGTCGTAGGCGTAGCAGATGAGATCGCAAGCGTCGAGCTTGGCCTGATTCTCGATGATAGCTTCTTCTAGCTCGCCCAGTTCTTCTAGAATCAGATAGCATTGCTTACCGCCGTGCAGCTCGACACTGTTGACGGCGCGGCGTGGCTTGATAGTCGGGTGATAGATGTAGTCTAGCGGACGGCTCAGGAACGAATCAAGTAGAGATGACTTGCCAGATCCCGGTGCACCCACCACATAGCACGTAACCACGTTGCGCTCGACGCGGCCAGGCCGTTGGCGGCGCTTGCGGGCCTTGGTAATCTTCAGGGCCACGGTTATGGATGCTTTGGGGTCGGCCGGCTCGTAGCCCAGATAGGCAAGGTACTCGAGCGTCGTCTTGGGCTCGATGAACGTCGTCATGCTCCAGAGTGCAAGCCAACCCTGTAGCGTTATATGGCCCGATTCATTGCGTACTGTAGAAGCCAGTGCGGCGTCGGTCCACGATGCCGGAAGGCCTGGAGTAGGTGCAAAAAGAGCATCTAGATCGTCGTCATTGAGGCCGCCATCAGTATCCTTGTCGAACAGCAAGAAACGGTCGACAAAGAAGCTGTACCCAGACGGACTTAGCTCAGCTGACGAATACTCGGGCACCTCGAATTTGGGGCTGATGAAGCTGTCGGCAAGACTTAGACTGTCGGTGTAGTGATAGTTGCGCAGGATGATCCAGATGGTCTCGTGACGGCCCTTTTCAGCATACATTTTGTTAAGCTGCAGCCAACCACGCAGGTCAACACCCTTCTCGGCGTCAGTCTCGGGCACCAGTTTACTGACAGTAAGCTTGATATTTGCGAGATCGTCGCTGGACAATTCCTTCTCGAAGCACTTTTCTTGTAGATGGTGCATCTCGCGGTCGTTGAGGTATCCGTCCTGGTCACGATCGCACAGGTAGAAGATGCGCGTAAGGGCGCTAACACAAGCCGGCTTAAGGTCACCCTCTTTGTAGTCGAACAGCGGCGCAATGGGGTGTGTGACGGCTTTCTGACACAGAAAGAACACTTCGTTTACGTTATGGTGCTCCTTAGCGCTAGTGCGAATGCACGAATCGATCTCGCGGAACTCGGTCATGACAGGCAGCATCTCGTCCTCGACGCTCTGTTGCGTGTTATTGGTGGGCGACTGGTCAGACTTGTTGGCACAGAGCACTACGGGCACGTTGACGCCTAGCGACCGAAAGTATGGCATCCAGAACAGGGCAACGCGCTCATAGCTGTAGTGGTCCGAGTAGATCAGCAGAATGACGTTGGACTTGCGGATCTCCTTGCGCAGCATCGTGCGGTCCTGCGGCCGTGCTGAGGTATCGACAATGGTCGTGGTAACTTTCTCTGGCGTTCCAGTGATAGGCGGTAGTGTGATGGTAGGAAGTACTGGCTGGATCTTGTTGGACACGAAGACGTCTTTGACCAGCGATGCGATCAAGCTGGACTTGCCGGTGCCCTCATCGCCGCAGACACAGATTCGAACTGGGAGGCAGATTGTGTGGGTTAGCAACTGCAGAGCCGAGTACAGTCAATATGCATTGAAGGCAGCTGATAGAACATACCGGCAGCCATAGTGTTGAGGGCGTAGAGTGGTAGTGGTAGATGCAGAAAGAAAATCTCAGCATCAATAGTGGGATCGGTACTAGGATAGTTTAGGTTATGTCAACTTGATGACATTTAGAGAGCTTGTTTGCCTGCAAGGGCAGGGTTATGGGCTATATAAACCCTAACGATCGAGATGTTGCGACAAAAACAGTTTTAGATTTGAGGATAATCACGCTGTAGTTTTTATCGCATATAATGCGTATATTTTGTATTCAAAAGGAGACAAATTTTCTTCATCATGTTTCTAGCTCGTGACAAACAAATACCAAATAGAAGATAGCTGATTAGAGCAAATCTAAGTTGCTTCACACCGAATACATACAACTATAGCCCAGACATTGTTTTTAGACCGTGAAGCGCCTTTTAGTAGACCAGTGGATATCTTTGTGAGTTATTCCTCTGCCTGGCCGTTAGTCTGCAGGGAAGGTACTACGAGAATTTGCAGCCCACTTGCCAATGGTCTTGTAATGGCTGGGCTGCAAAACTGGGGTAGCTGCCAGGTATGGAATTGTTAGAGGCATCTTCTATCTGGTTTGAGCAACTGCCATGGGCTTCAAATGTTGGGGTTTGGTCATCGTGCTGCAGGTGCTCTTTCCTAATTAAATTCGTCGTGAACGCTCTTAAATCATTGCCCTTCTAACAACATTGTTTGCATCATCTCTTTAATTTTCCCTCACTTTGACTACCTTGAGCCATTCATGACTATACAATTCGACTTAACAACTCTATCTCTTCACCTACAGACATATCGCCGTTGAATAGTCGCCGATCCTACAGTTCATCGTGAAGCTCGAAGGAATCTTGACTCGCTGACTTGCATCTTAGCGGAAGCATCGGCTGGGTCTCGTGATTCGTCTATCTTCATTCTGTTCTGCGAGAAGACTTACCGCTTTCTGAATTCTTGATAGCTTCTTGCTACACATCTGCGCAATTTATACCTTAATTTGTATCTGTGTTGTCTTTCTTAAACGCCTTGTCGTCCATAAACCGGTGCAATGTTGTAAGTTTCACTCATTATATGCATCCATCACCCGAACAAATATTCTCCCGCATGAACGTATCACAATATCACTAGGCACATGTAGATTCTTTGCAGTTATTGCATTTCTGTTGGTGGAACATCCAAAGCAGCGTCTGAAAAAAATGGCGCTGCGTTGTGCAATGCGATGCTCTAGTCTTCTTCTTTGTGCGCCACCCTATAGCTGGCCATTCAGCTAGCCATAACCATCCTATCGCGAACAGTCAGTCGCCGCTGATTACTGAGCATATCCCATTGCGCCAAACGCCACTAAAGAAAATCTGTCGCATGTCCTGTCATCGATTTGAAAAACATGGTATTTCAGTAATATAGCCATGTTGCGCACCACATCACGATCTTTCAGAACTTTCCATACCTTTCCATACCATCACGACGACCCACTGCTACGTGCCCCGTTGCGATCAGCCGCAATATTCGTCAAGAATGGATTCATGGGCTACAAAACGCAGCTATTGGACTGAAACAGAGACTGAGACTTCATCACGCAGTGTTCTTCCGCCTCCGCCAAAGTATAACAGCGGCCAGTATGGCGTCGGTAATCAACCACTACCGATCATCGAGACGAGTAATTCCTTGACGACTCCAACAGGCCCCAAATGCCAATTTCTTGTTGGAGAAGGTATGTAGTACTCCAATATATACTGATATATGCTCCCTGTTGCTAAGATGGCCGACTCTTGCTCTTATAGGTACATATATCCAGAAAGAAGAACTGCGTCTCGCGATACCGCCGCCTCATCCTACTGAATCTGGGCCCTCGAACCCGAACCCTCTCGCTACAACAAAACAGCCACCAACTTGCGGCACCTGTATATCCCTCGTCGGCTTCGATTCTAGTCATAAGGCCCCCGTCTTCTATAAAGGTAGTTCTGTGACCACATCATCGTTAAGCCGACAATCAGCTAGTATACAAGACCCATCTGCCAATTCCGAAACCCGAGAGTCGCATGATGTCGCTATCACACTGAACAGTGATGACGGTAGAGGGACTTCCGTCAGTGATGCCATATCATCGGTTGCGCCCGCCTTCGGTGAGGGAAATGCATTTCTGGCAGCACCGGCCAACTCGCGGGACAAGCGCAAGAAACCAAAAAGCAACATGACTAAGAGCAACTCGTCTTTTATTTCACGCGCCATAATGCACGAGCAATTGTCAAAGAGAATCCAAGAACATGCACCAGATGGTTTATATGCTTTTGTGAACTGTAATCGCTCGATTCAATGGTTAGATCTGTCTTCACCCACAAAGGTACGTTAAATATCATTATAATACATATAACGTTAGATCGAAGGCATGTATGACGAAATCATATTCAGCAAAGCTCACAATAACGTAGGTGGAATTCCTTACCAAGATCCTTTTGACTAAGGGCCATTGTTTATGTCATGACGTGAACATGGTTACCAAGGGCCCGTCTCATATTGATGTTATCATGGGCTTCAACACTGGCGAAATCCTCTGGTGGGAACCCTTTAGCCAAAGATATACTCGGATCAACAAAAATGGCATCATCAATAACCATCCAGTCCAGTCGATCAAGTGGATCCCGGGCTCTGAGAATCTGTTCATAGCAGGACATACCGATGGGTCGTTGATTGTTTATGACAAAGAGAAAGAAGACATGTCTCTGAACAGAGAAGAAGAGCCTCCGATTTCTGGGCAAGACGTTGGCCAGAAACGGTCACGCTTTAAAATCGAGAAGTCTGTGACATCCAAGAACCAGAAAACAAACCCGGTATCATGGTGGAGGTTGTATAACACAGCAATCAAAGAGTTTGCGTTTTCTCCAGACAATAGATATCTCGCAATTGTGTCGAGCAATATCTCATTCAGATTGGTTGACTACTTGAACGAAAGGTATGAATTTCATGGAGGTGGAAACGTCTTAGTAGCTATGCTAACCATCTAATCTCGTGTTAGACAAGAGGATATGTTCAATGCATACTTTGGCCAATTCACCTGCGTTTGCTGGTCACCAGATGGCAAATATATTGTGACAGGAAGCCAAGACGACCTTATCACTATCTGGTCTTTCGCTGACAAGTGCGCAGTTGCTTGGTGCAAAGGCCACAAGTCCTGGCCTTCAGCTGTAGCTTTTGATCCCTGGCGATGTGACGATCGGAACTACCGTTTTGGCAGTATCGGCCAAGATTGTCGTCTATGCCTGTGGGATTTCAATGCCGCCATGCTCGCACGACCAAAGACAGCAATGGCTCATAGAGCATCGGTTTCATCCAAGGTGGCACCGCCAACTATTACCTCGGCCAAACCTACCGACCTTGAACATGAAAATGGCACTTTCGAGCATGGAGCAGCTAGTCGCAACGACATGCCACAGTTGATTCCTGTTTGTGTAAGTATCATGACCCTAAACTATCAACGCTTCTAATTACATAATGGCTAACACGGATTATAGTCTCATGAGGCAGACACAGAGGTCTTGTCGGGCTTAGTGTTCACTGAGGAAGCGATTTTGACGAGCAGTAAAGCTGGAATCATCAAAACATGGCTCCGTCCATCAGACACGGCTAAAGTATAGTGATATTGATGACTTTTATCATTAAACCGGACTAAAAGAAGCTTATGGGGGGTTGGGGGGGGGGCTCTGACTACCAAATTCGCAATATCAATCTTAGACGACAGAACCTTCCATCATCACTTATCAATATCACGACAAGGAGATCACAAGAGAGAAAGGAAAAGAAAAGAAAGGGTTCCTTAACCTAAATAGAATTATAACGTTGACTAGATCAGTCACGAGATCGGCCTATATATCGACACCCAGCCTATATCTGGCTGAGGCAGGATCATCACATCTACCAACCAACTCTTTCGAAGCCCCCAGAGATAAAATACATGATTTTTTTTTTCTGATATCACGATGTGTCCTAACATGACTTTTACTTTCCACGAACATGACCATAGCTGTGACGACGGATCCCGTACTGAGAACCACAATACCGGTAGTTGTTATGTACTAGTGTTGATACTGATATTAGTAGGATATAATGTGACGGAAGTCTAGTAAGGCTACAAAATCTTAATGTTCTTGAGCAAACACAACCTGTATCTATCATGTGATGTGTTCTTTTAATGGATGGAGGTGTGGGGGAGAGGAAGGGAAAGGTTGCTTCAACAAGTAGGCTATATTGCAACAACATTGGCACGACTAGAAGGGCCTTGGTAGACTAGCATCTAATAACTGCTATATTGGAGTGGATGGACAAGGATCCCTCCCATTCGGACTTGATTCCTCAAGTCATACTTTTATAGTCAGTCATTGAGGTCTAGGTAGGAAGAGTCGTGATATCAGATCCCTTGAGACTCTCGGAAGTTATACCCCCGAAGAACCATCTAGATAAAAAGCCGTTATTATGAATATCTTGATTGTAAGCATCATTCATGAATGTATCATTGAAAAGGCAGGCTGAATCTGTCTGAGTATGTTGACGGAGATAGTTTGATCATCAGGTGCACAGCCAAGGCGTTCAACGCTTACTCTTGGCAGATCTTGGTATCTCAACTTGAAAATATGTTCATATATCAGGCAGCAGCACGTGTTTAGAAAATAGATTAATAAATAAGAATAATAAATAACGATTTCCAGCCGAACCAAAGCCTACTACTCATTTAGGTCTAGCATCTTCAAAGTTAGGAATGTATGCCACATACATGTAAAACAACTAGTCATCTTGGTCTCTAATTTTTTGAGGCTCTGCTGCTAAAAGGGAAAGGATGAGGCTCTGCAGGTAGAACATGCATGATAAGTGCGATATACAGGTACGAATTCTAGGCTCAGAGCCAATGATGAAGTGCCAAGAAGACAGGCAGAAAGAAAATATCACCAAATACCCCCCTTTAAACAAACATGACAGATTCTTTTTCTCCTTGATATCTGGCGGGCCTAGAAACTCTCAAGGCAAAAATTGTGAGCAAGGCAGAACAAACTATATTCTATATAAGCACAAACAATGCTTGAGGAGGGGCTTCTAAGAACTCAGTTTTGATTCTTAGACACTTGACTTGGCTAGTCAAGTTAAGCCCCCTTCCTTTAGCCACTTGACAGAAGGACCGACTAGCAGATTTCTGCCCTCTTTTGCATAGAACAAAGATAAGAACTAAAGGTGTGATCTGGCCACAAAAAATGTGACCCAATATTCTAGAATCGGTTCATGACTTGTGATGATACAGGTATTGATATAAGATACATATACAACTACAATGATTTTCGGAATTTTACTAGTTGGGCCATCAAATGATCATATCTCACTATTTTTTAGCACCTAAACCTTGACTAAGAGCTTACGAGTTCGGTCCTCGGATCAAAGTCCATCTATCGGTGTAAGAAAGATAACAGAATGGATCTTGTCTTTTTTTCTCTTGATTTTTTTCGTCTCCTTGGATCCTCGATATTCTTGAGCCATGCAGGAGAAAAATAAAGAATCAAAAAAGGAATATCTGGGTTTAACTGTTGGCCCTTGCACCCTCAAGGCAAATTAAGCATATGGAATATGGAATATGCAGGTTCAACAATCGTTACTACTCTAACAGCGTTAAAAAAAAGTTAGGATCCTAGGCTCTGATAATGTTGAAAAAAAAACTGCAGCTCCTTTGACCTACATGGAACTAGAAGTGTTATGGATTGATAATTCCGTAACTATCTCCTGACACGAGAGCCTCAATTCTAGTCAAAGGTACCAAAAGAAGCTATCGGAAGCCCATCATAATAGGGTATATTTAGGGTTAACACGAGCAGTAGTGAGGCCAGACATTCCAAATTTGAACGGACCCAGTTTGCAAGTATCTATTGTCCGGGGGGTTTTTTTTTGGGGGGGNNGGGGAACTAGATAGTCATTTCTCGGCATCGAATAAGATAGATAAAGATAGAGGAGTGGAGGGAGGACAGCAGAGTTATCGTCATCGAAATCAAAGAAGGAAAAGAAGAATAAGAAACAGGGAGAAAAAAGGAAGATAAAAGCGCAGGGATTCCGGGCTGGTTCTGGCTTCACAACTGTGATATTTCTCTGTTAGACCGCCGTCCGCCCATCCGATCCAATGTATCATGCACATATACAAGTAATGTACTCTTGCCTAGATATCCTGTTTACATTCGGGGATTATCCTGGGATGATATTCATAGTACTACATAGGACTAGAATAAATAAGCAGATTTTTTGGGGGGTTTTCTGTTAGTCAACTATTAGCTAAAGTAAAGGCGGCTCACTAAACATGATGGTAAAGATAAAAAAAAATAGGATCATCTATTAACATCTAGATTTATATCAAAAGGCGATAGGCTCAAGGCGGCTAGAAGAGCCTCAGATCGGCTTTTGCATTATTGTGACCTCGGGAGCTTCTTTTTTAAGTGTCGATTTAAACAACGGGACTTAATGCTAATTGTCGGAATATCTTTGGAGGTATGGTGCTTCCATCCCAAGATATTGTGAATATGGTACTTTGTTTTCAGAGGGAGAGTTGATTGAAATGGAGCGTCGCTTCCATGTTTGCTAGGCTGACATGATATGAAAGTACCATTATTGATAATTATCATGTTGAGTATGTACATAACTTTCTAAATCACTCATATTCTAATGTGTGGGAAGAGCGTCTGTGATTAGTTTCGCGGCGCGGTGTATCGTATCATGATCCTCGCAATCTGAGAAAATGGTTACCGACTCAACAGATACCGAGCGGAGTTAGATAATAGCTGTATAAATATCAGAACCTTTGAGCTATTTGGATAGCTAGGATAAGCCTATCAACGAGGTTAGATAGAAGGTATGTATTTCAAGGCAGATCAGGCAACAAATAGTAGACCCTCCATAGAGTAAAAATGAGAGGCGAGAGTTTCACTTGGGTCGCGGAGTGTCCCGAATAGGAACTATATATAATACCAAAGCTCTTATGTTTATCTAAGCCGGTCTAGACTTTGTGTTCTCAATGTTGGTGCATATCATTATCATGAAGAATAAGAGGGCGGTCTTCAGTTGAACCGAGTTGGGCTCGAGATATCGGTTGATATCTTATCATGTGACGAGGGTATGATCTGTCTACTTGCTCATCGTACATTTAGCCTAAAAGTAGCTGAAGATATGATTGAGTAGCTCGGAGCATAAAGTAACAACTGTCTGCTGACTGCCTGATCAATGTCCTCCTTGCTGCGCTTAGAAGTGCCGTAGCATCATAGGTCACCTGTAGAATCGGAGTACAGTAGTAAGCGCAGCATATGATTCTAAATAGAATGAAAAGAGAGGTAGATTGAGAAAGAGAAAGCGTGGGATGTTGCAATTGTCCATTTGGGTTGTTTCAACGAACGGCTTGACGATCATAGACTATATCGGGATGAAAGACCTAGAAGAGTCTTGATACTACTTACCAGGCGGCAACTTTTCTACCCGCTTCACTAGTCTACCAATGAAGAAGTATAGGATCGCAGATGGGGAGAAGTCAGAGGGAAAAAGAGAGTTCAGGCCTTGAGCTGAGCTGGGTTTAGAGCCGCCGTCTGTAACATCGAATAGCAGTATAACAATGAAACATATATTCATATGTATAGGTCAGTTGGAGCAAACAGATCAGGCCATGAAATCTAACTCGTTTATTCAGACATATCGGCGGAAAATATAGTTGCTAGACCATAGTCATAGTAATCTGCTCAAGCTCAAGCGTATCAGCTTTATTTCTATGTATTGTGCTGTAGCTATGTATTTATGTGCACTTCTGCTCTTGTTTTTTCCATATGAACTTGATTTTTTTGGGGGGATTTTTCTGTGATACGACGACTTGATATAGCAGCTACAACCATCATCATGACAATGTAGACAAGATGAACAACGCTTCAAACAAGCGGCTACGTCCGACTAAAGTGCCTGAAAGGGAAGACTTCTATCTAAGACATCTTTTAACAACAGCCAGAATAGAAGAAGGTAGTGAAGGAAACTGAAGCAGAAAAAGAAAGAGAAAAGCATGGGGCCGCGATAGGGGAGGGTTAGAGGCAAAGGAAGCTGCACAGAAGCCTACCCGGTGCCCATGGATACATATATGCAGAGTAGGGTAGTAGTAGCGAAGTGACGGTAGTATCTTCTGTTGTTACATGTCTCTACTGGCATAACTATGACTGTACTGATAGCTGGCAATTTGCTGTTTACTCGGCTGATATGAGCATATCTGTACAAGAAAAACAAGATAGAACGGGAAAAAAGACCAAGGCTAACTAGTGTCCGATATCGTGGTCTTTGCCTATTTGTGGCTGGATATCGCTTAATCAGGCCATCTTCCGATTCGTTCTCTTGAAGTCCATATATTAGTATAACAGAAAAATCACGATTAAGCCTACCAGAACTCTAGCACTTATCAAAATCCAGGCAAGAAAAAATGGCGATACCTAGATTCCCATCTCTTACATCTTCATAGCTCTATAGCTCCATAAGATTAATGAATTAAAAAAAAATTTAAAAAAAAAGATTCCCATCTCCAAAAAAAGAAAACTGACGAACCATATCAAAGTACTTGTAGGCGTGGGAGTCAGCTATCTCTTTTCTTTATCTCTTGTTCTTTCTTGTGTTATGTGAAAAGTAGTGCAAAAAGATACTTTAATTGGCAAATGCCCGAAAACCATTCTCTCCCTCTTTTTGTTATCTTGAATCCCGAGACTTCTGCGAGCCGGCCTCAACTATGAATTCTAACGATAGCCTACTTATTCAGCTCGAGGATAGTTATCATCACGCCGGGTCCGATTATATTCTTTAAGATCTTATAGTCAGGCGGGAGTAAAGAGGACGTATTATTTTCTCTGGAGTATACAAATGATTTAAAAAGAGTGAAGTCGCCTGATTCAAGTCTCGCTGTTAGAAAGGCCCACGATCGTGCCATGCCAAGCCTGTACTTGGTTTTCTCTACCAACCTGCAGATGAAGTCATAGCTGGTCCAGAGAAGACAAGTTTGTCGAACGAAATTGAGCATGCCTATTTTTTTTTTCCAAAACGTGCATACTGTTTACATATCATGAGGCGTAAAGATCTATGTATTATTTTCTCATAAATTTCGGGGCGGCGTGTCTCGCCTGTGGATCGTGAGATCTGGATTTGAGTTTCATTAGTATTATTACTGATATGTCTATATTTCGGGCGAGAGGCTCCCGTGAATGCAGATAAAAATGATATATGCGCGTGTAGACGCACAGGAATGAAAGTCACAAGACCTCTTTTGAGTCTCACATCTGTCGATAGCCGCCACATGTCATTTGTTTCCCTCCCTCCTCTTTAGTTAGTCGATATTCGCTGTTTTTGTTCTTATCCTGAGTATATATATGTAGATGGGTTCGGATTCATCTAGACTCGTAAGGAATTCCCAAAAAGAAAAAATGTAATGCCGGCCATGCACAAAATCAGAAGATAATAAAAACCGTCAGAAAGAAAGAGTGATTTTCCTATGATGGGCGTGTCTTCAACGAGTTGGAGAAGAACAAAAGAATAGCTACATACATATATATATATGTATGATATTTCTTCAATAAACATAATGTACATGTTGGTATAATATATGTGCATAATATATGTGCCATCCATAATTCACGTTAGTGCTACTATCAAATGGTCCGTGTAAGTCACTGACTATGGCGATAGCGAAGTCGGTGAAGATAAAGAGGCAGGTTCTAGGAAACGACTAGACTGATTTGTTTTCTCAGAAATGGTATATAAGTACAAGTAGCGGTTAGTAGTCACACGGACAATAGGTGATATTCTGAAGTAGAAGCAAGTAAAGTCATTTGAACAACGCTCACCTTCATTTTTTCTAATTCTTCATGATCATACAATATATGTATGTAGAACGCTGCCAGCAGGTTTCACATATACTGTTCAAGAACAAACGCTACTTCATCTCTCTTCCTCTTGATCTAAGATTCGTCGTTTTAGCCCCTAATAGAACTAGCAATATAACATCAATGATTAATTTGAGATAAGGGAGAAACAAAAAGAAGGCATTAAAATGGTTGGCAAATGCTTCTATACACTTACACAAGGTGGCTAAAAAGAAGAAAAAAAATATGTAGACGGTGTCGCCGTTGGTCGGTGTTGCCAAGAGCTTAAGAGTTTTTCCCTTCATCACTTTAACCCTAGAAGCAACCTGTCTGTAGGGTTGTGAAGGTTCCTTGCATCTTGCTTTTACTATAAATACGCCATACCATCAACTCCGTCTGGAGAATATACGCCCCTCCACTGCACAAGTTTTCGTTACTTTCCTTTAGTCATTCAAACGAGACTTTGATTTCGACTATATCGTGTATCGTAGTAGTATTCACCAGACCCATTGTGCTGCCATTTTTTTTTGATACTCCCTTGAACACCTAAAGATGCTACTGTGACCATGGCTCGTTTGACATTATTTAAATCTCTTACATATATGATATGGGCAGAGGATGATCTCACGACGTGATAAAAAGGAACGGCAGCGTGAGTAGGAGCTCAGAAGCAGTCTAAAATCAAGATTACAAGCAAGCTCAAAGACTGGCTTGATGACGTCGACTAGCTAGTCAGACCACTTCGTTGCAGCATTCCATTTCATCAAAAATACAAGTGTGTATCAAAGATGGGCACTAGTACCTGCTTGTATGTGTACGTGTATCATACTGATATACGAATAGATCGAAAGGGCCTTTAGAGGTTGGATAGGATGGCTCAATCAAGTGGCAAATATCTCCCATATGGAAAATCAAAACATGGGACTGAGACGGTTTTCCATTCTTTGACATGACTATTTGTGTACATTTAGACAATTATCTGTATACCAAAAAAGTGTCTCAACGTCCAGTATTTTTGTTTCTCTTTCTCAATTTTTACTTTCACATGTATAAGAGACATCTGACCACGATGCTGGGGGATCAACTGCCGAGGATGAGCCGTGTCATTCTTTTCATTGTATCTTGAGTATGGTGTAGAATAACCGAATATAATGACAATGGTAGATATAAGCTTTTTTCTCCGCCAATATACACATATATCTGTACACACACATATATATATATATATAATGACCAGATATTAGACGCTTGAATTGTGTCTTTTTAGACACACCGCTTTATAGTTGCCACTGATTATTGCAAGTTCAAATATATTTGACGGGGGTGTAAACGGTATTGCTGCTATTGAAGAAGCCGGTCGGTTGTCGTCCTACGCTAACCGCGTTTATAGTAGTCTTGTGCGGATTGTGAGAAACTAGAAATAGAAAGTGATAATAGCAGTAGAAACAGTTGCAGTAGCAGTGGCATCAGAACTACCCAAGGAGAGGGGCTCGCTATATATGATGTCGTGTTGCGTGGGTACAGCAGCATATATTGATACTCGGTCTATTATCTCGTTTTTCAGATGTGTCGTTGAGACTAAGACGCTGGCCAAAACCAAAATCGATCTACATGGGATTTCTCATTGGCTAACCAGTAGTTTAGCCGGCACTAGGCCGATCTGTATTGCTGACGCTGCACGCATGAGCCTCAGGGGAGAACTGCCATGCCAGGGAGAAATGCCATGGAAGCAGCCGCGCTGGTCACCGGGTGGCAACGAATGTGCCCGAATAGAAAGGTGTGAATTGTGCTGGTGACCGTGGCGAGGAAACAAATCGAGACTCCTTAACTCTGATTTGCCCGTGTGCTTATGGATCGTTTATACGATGCCCGCTTGTGTGCCCGTTGAAGAATCGTTCTATGATACCCTTCCATCATCACCGGACCTATTTGTAGATGCCTGGGCTTGGCAGCATGCCTGACACACAGTGCACAGTACGCCTGTAATACATTGGCTGTGAAATGTGGCAACGGGGGTGGAGGTGCGCAAGCAATGTGCCCACATATAACTTTGTATGTCTATGTTGCCGCTGATGTATTAGCCGGAACACTGCATCCCGAAGTGTTGCTGGCTGTATAGGTAAAGATTTGCAGTGAGGTTCCCAGTAGGTACAGCTATGATTGCTAGTGCCAAGACGATGGACGAGATCTGCGCATCTTGGGAGAGAGCGGCTTGGAAGACAAGAGGAAAGGTAAAAGAAAGAGCCGAATTTTAGTTAAGATGCAGCTCAAGGGAAGTTTCATGGAATTACGTGTTATAAACAGCAAAATCATGGTCGTAGGTGTTCATTTGTGCCCCGATGCCGCGAACCAAGCAAACGAATTTATTCTCTCTTTAGGCCTCAAGGCGCCATACTGCGTAGAAGAAAGTTAACCGCTACAACTATATATATAGATTTGGTAGTAGTAGATATGGGAGTCAGGGCTACAACTACATATTACAACTAAAGCCACTCCTGTAGTGACTTCCGGACCTTGAGTGGATAACGTCGTTACAGAGGGCCAGTAAGAAACATACCGGATTGAACCAGCTAGATGTCTGTATTCAAAAAGTATCCGATATGCAAAGAGCAGGCCGACAGAGAGAAAGAAAGAGAGTCGTAGATAAAAGATGGGGAAAAAAAGCTGTACTAGCATGGACGGATATTCCCAAAGCTGGCTCTCCGCTTTGTTTTCACGATTTGATCATGAAACAAACGAACGAAAGTCTGTCTTTCTGACTAGGCTAGGCTAGGCCAGCCTTGTAAGAAAACCATAGATTAAAATAAAATCTGTGGACCGAATATCATCATGGCCAGGGCAGGTGCGAAAAGGCTGACGGTAGAAGCTCACGCCATTTGCCTGCCAAGAACGAAGAAAGAAAGAGTTTACGGCTATATGTGTATCTGTATACAAACACCACTACATATGTACATACAGATATACAATCAAACTATTGTAGCTATTGTAGACGTGGGTTCTGGAGGGGGCGTGTGCATATTTTTGGTCTCTCATGTGTATTTTGCCTCTTTAGAAAATCGATGTCTTGTTTGCAAAATTTTATTTTATTCTACTATTTTATTTGAGGTTTGAGTTGGCTTGGCTCTTTCTGGTTCAGGTTCTCACTGGCAGTTTGATCTTTTTGTCCCTGGCCAGTCCAGTCAAAAAAAATCATGCAGGCTTGCAGGCTTAAATACGACAAATAAACAATTAATACATGCGTATTATCGTACAAATAGTGCTTTGCTTGATGCTTGCCATCTAGAACGTGCCCTTATTAGGAACAGGCTTTCGTTCATGGATTGTTGAGTGAGGAACGGACTGCTAAGCAAGATGCCATTGCTTTTAGCGTCGGCAGTGTATGCGCCTAGCTGTAATAATACATTTGAGATAGTTATGTATACGTATGATAAAGATAAATACTACTAGATGAATTGATAGCGGCGGCGGCTTTTCAAATTAATTTTCATGGCCGGCTATCCCATAAACTAACAGAACTAAGCCATACTATTCAAATATTTCATAGATAAACCGCTCTGTCCCTCTCGGCGCTGCCTTCCATCATACCGTTCTAGGCTCTTTCTTATTCTGCTTCCTCCCCTCTCTCTCTTATTTCTGATCTCTCTTGATCTTTCTTGATATTGTTCGAACTTGATCCTCATTTTCTTCTTTCTCTTGTCACATCGCCATTATACTTTGTTGTTCGACTACGCATTTGATCAGTTATCCTTACCAAGAACTGCCATCTTCTAACTAACCTTCGCTCTTCTGCCGACTGTTCGACCCCTTAGCGTTTATCTGATGGCTTAGAAAAACCACCTACACCGACGCCGACCCTTCCAACGAATCTCTTCTCTTCCTCCATATTCCCCAACTTCTACCGACTGCTTTCCGTCTCGCATTTCTAGAATCATGAGACTCAAGCCCTTTACCGCAAAGACGAAAACGGTGACGCTGTTCCAGATTAGGTGAGTTTGATTATCCCCTATCAACACTATGCGGCTCTTCTTCTTTATATGTCCTGCCGCGATGTTGGCTGTTGCTTGCTTTATTGCAGGCTCATATTTTCATGCTCTCGGTTTGCACGCCTTTTTTTTTCTTCAGGGTTTTCCTTGCGCCTTGGCTGGCCTCTCAGTAAGACATGAAAAAAAAAAGAAAGAGAAGGCTGCCCCTCCATGCACCCCTGCCTGCGGTTATACCCGGTATTTTTTCTGTTCAACTTGAGCTAACCGACATCGCAATCGCCAGACTTGACAATGATTTCGTCGTGTTCCGTGGCGGCGAAGACGAATCTTCCGGCCAGGTGTTGAAGGGACATGTCGTACTGTGTCTATCAGCACCACTGCGAGTCGATGATGTGCACCTTGATCTGAGTGGTGTGCTTCGCTTTTCCTGGGCTGAATCCAGGTATACTGGTAGTGGCGTTAGTAACCAGAAGGTCGACCGAATCATGAGTATCCTGAACCACAGATTCCCGTCCCTTGAGGGAGGCAAGGGCAAAAACATAACCCTAGAAGCCGGCAACTACGAATGGCCTTTCGAGTATATGCTACCCGGAAACACTGCCGAGACTATCGAAGGCGTTCCCGAAGCTTCGCTCACATACAAACTTACGGCGACCTGCGTAAGAAACAAACTAGTCGCTTCTGATGTCTCTACCACTAAGCGTTTCCGTGTCATTCGCACTCTCGACCCAACTGCGCTTGAATTCCACCACGCTATGAGCGTCGAGAACATCTGGCCCAACAAGGTCGAGTATGCGCTCACGATCCCCCAGAAGGCCGTAGCTTTAGGCTCTACCGTCGGGCTGGAGATGCGCTTCACTCCGCTACTCAAAGGTCTTGAGATTGGCGAGATCACTGCCAAGCTTGTGGAAATCCGTGAGTGCTCTATTGCTGCTGGCTCCAAAGACCCCAGCAAGCGTGAATACAAGGCAGAGCGTTGCGCCGAAACTTGGAAGTTTCCTGTCACGCGCGAACTTCACTGGCGCGATACGATCGAAGAAACTGGCCAGGAAGGCTGGTTCGTTGAAAAGAGACTTCCGCTTCCCAAGAAGCTTCGCCAATGTGTGCAAGATCTCAGTCATCACGGCATCAAAATTAGACACAAAATGAAGCTCGTGGTTTCGCTGAAGAACCCCGACGGCCACGTCTCAGAGGTAAGCTTCACTTAGTCCATTTTACACAGATAATCACCACATTGAGCTTCTCACTAACAATAGCGCCAATCTAGCTACGTGCCACTCTGCCGGTTTCCATCTTCATCTCTGCGAACCTCCCAATGGACGAGTCTGGCGATCTTGTCGAGCAGACCTCTACCACCACGGAAACGATCGAGGAAGAAGTCAACTCTAACGCGGCTCCACCCGGCTATGGCGAGCACACTCTCGATCAAATCTACGAAGATGCCGAGAGCACCACCACCGTAACCACTCCTGTTGCTCAGAGCGGCATGAACAGCCCCCAGCTGTACAGTCAGTCGCGCATTGGCTCTAGCGAAGATCTCCACAGCATGTTCCAGACCGGTCTTACCAGCGCTGGCGCTAGCCCTTCCATCACTGTGGCTCCTGCTCCGGCCCCCGCTGCCACCACTCCGGCGACTACCCGTCATGGTGTTCTGGCTGCTGCTCTGACATCTCGTCTGCAAGAAGTCTCTATGGCTAACCGCCGCAACACATCCAGCTCATCTCTCGCTTCACTGGCTGCAGCAGCGGGATTCACATCTCGCTCTTTTGCTCACCACAGTAACGCCCACAGCACCGATGGTGATCCGGCTTCCGGCCACGAAACTCCCGAGCACGACCCCGAGTTGGCCATGCTTAGCCAAGTTCCTAGCTACGAGACGGCTGTCAAGACACCAGCACGCTCCTACTCGTACTCTGACGGTCTCCCTAACTATCAAACTGTCCTCAGTGCTCCGTCGACGCCACCGATCGATGGCCATAATGACGGTCTGTTTACGATACCTGAGGCGTCGAACCGCCTCCACGCTAGCATGCCTGGTAGTCGCACAACGTCTAACCATCCTTCAAGAACGACGTCATTTACGCAACTACACACTTTGCACCTTAGAAACCACTCATATTCTGGTTCGCAGATGCCGCCACGGACACAGTCTTCTAATGCGCTTCACATGTTAGGTCGTCGTCGGAACACAACCGATCACCATCCTTAATGTCTTCGACTGTCATTTCTGCACAATCTCCCCTCATCTTTACTATACCTTTACTTTCTTTCTTGGCATACCTATATGCTGTTTTTATGATGTTCCTCTCCTCGACGCATATATCACTTCTTTTTCTTTCTATACATTTCAACGATATATCTGTTCTTTCTTGAACACGGAGTTTTGTCAACTGTTTTCTTCTACGCCCCTTTTTTATCTTCTTTTTCTTTCTTATAATGACACGGTTATCTTGCGGGTGGAAATCTTCTGATACTCCTGTGCAATATATTCCGATGATATATATTTCTTTTCAACTACGCCTGAGCAGTTGTTGCTGCCTCTATCGACTATCTCCTCATATATACAACCTCACTATCAATAGCATAGACTTGGTGCTGGGTGTTTCTTTCTGGAGTTTTTTGTCTCATTTTCTATCTATATTTTCTTTATTTCTTAACTCGGCGTTTTTGGAATTTGCGTATATGATATCTTGTTACAACCTGTTATACTTCATGTTTCTTTACTTTTCGCTCTCCCGTCATTCTCTATCAACATTGCTAGCCATTGTTTATCTCAATTGCCTGTGGAAAAATGCTCTTTCCACTATGTCGTTATTCTATAGACTTCATTACTATGCTCTGCATTTGTAGAAATATATCTTACAACACCTTACCATATATTCTATACAAGTGATCCTTAATTACCTGACCACCTTGCATGTTTTGTAAGAAAAGTACGATATCAATAGTTAGGTTCGCCTAGTACAAACCTGCATACAAACAAATATCTTTACAAAGTACAAATGTACGTAGTATGATAACTGATAATATCTTAATATCATTCCCTTTACATAGGTCGCTTAACTGTGAAGGTGACACATTTGATACCGGGTACAAAATTCTCATTTACCAAACATGAGGCAAACTTCGAGAACAACACTTTATCATGCTAGCATGGCTACGGGAAGATCCTCGCACACGTACGAGTAGTATTGGACTCTCGGGAACTAAACTCGAGGGGCAATATGTATGCATATAGATATATATTAATAAAAAAAAATGGTAACATGGCTTTAATTGCGATTAATCTATCGTTTGTAGCAAGCGAAATACAATTGTGACTGACGGCTCCAGATTCGCATACTGTTGTCAACTATGTATAGTAGCAGTGAACGTGGAAAATCCCTATCACGACCATATTTGGCGTAGAAGAAGAATCTATTCTAGGCTGCCAAATATTTCTACAATGGCATTCATGTGACTAGAGCGATTTTATGAAGCGAGATTTATCTAAGCACTGAGCATATAACTTTTGATGGCAAGTGCATATCTATATGTACAAGACGGAAAGCCCCGATATCTCTGGATATAAAGGTTTGGTTCCTGAGTGTTATCCGAACAATCCTTGTTTATTGCGTATATGTAGTTCGCAAGTAGGCGCAGCGCAGGACTCATAGGCATATGTTTTGTCCGACACGCACTAAAGATATAATTAGTCCACGTATATATGGCGATATATGTCAAAAATTGAAGGCTTTTTGATTTATTCGTTCAACACCGTTTCCAATATGGTGGTGGAGATGTGTTGATCGACATGGCGTCTAGGTAAGCAGTTTCTTTCCTGCTGACTGACTGCATAACATCATCGTTCGGTCGTCTGCGCCAAGATGGTTCGGCTGGCTACTTCGGATATTCTAAAGGTTGTGTAAGTGTGACGCTGCAGGAAGAGCTTGCAGCTCCAACAGGAACCGTTGGCCTCCCGCAATGATAGATCACTCGACCTACACTTCAACGATATTGATTATGACTATAAAGAGGCAAATAGGAGATGTCTGATGTTTACTAAACATTGTTTATTTGTTTATAAATCGCATCATCATGGGACGGAAGCTGCGATTCTTGAAATAGATAGCAGAACAACATGCGCTTGATTTGGAAGGAAGTACAATTTGTAGTAATAACTAAGCCACCATGTCAAAAAAAGTAAGGAAATGCCAAGCTTCTATAAATCGTACCTTTAACCAGCATCATGCGGCTTGCGCGGCGACTAGCAGAAAATCCCGAATAGCATTAGGAGGTTTGTGACTCTCTTTTCTTATTCTTAGAGTAATAAAGCGAACTGGATAAAGCAGAAACAAATCTTATGTGTGGTTATTTTTGTTATATCTTTGATGACGACAGGGCCTGCTCTGGCTTGGCCGCGTATTGTTGTTAGGAAGTAGGTACCTAAACTAAAGAAGCTATAGCACGACCAAGGTCTTGTTTATCCTTCCGAATGAGAAGTTTTCGTTGTTTATTGTTGTTGCTGCTGTTTTCCTCATCGTGATTTCCGAGACTAGACGTCCCGCCCCTCGTAACTTGTGTTTTCCGGAGATGCTTGGGGTAAGAACACAAAGTTCGTACCTCCTTTATTCAAATCTTGGTAAAGGTATAAAAGACGACCCCCCGCTTCTCCCTCTAGGAATGAAATCTTGTTCTTCTTCTTCCTCTTCTCTTCTCGTTTATTCCATCATCATTGACGTTCTACCAAGATTGTCCAGGCTTGCTTATTATCTTTTTACCGTGCATTTGCCTCTAACTTTCGATTTAAATCATCATCACCTCATCGGTTTTTTACTGTCCTGTGCCCTGATTTCGTTATCATTCTTGCAGGCCCCTCTTTTTTATTATTTATCCACTCAGTTACCGCTGCCACTTTCAACGAGCTTGTTGCTACCGTAGCTCTTGAATCCGCCTACATAATCCTAGTTCGCTAACAGATATATAGCCCGGACTATTCGCTGCGCTGTACTTCTTGTTCTCCTTGCAACCCCGATAATTCATCTTGCGATCGAACTATTTTCTCTCCTTCATTCTTACGCCTGCTGATTAAACTCCGGCCTACTCCTCGTTTTTGGAGCATCTTTGTCCGTTTTCTCTCTTGTTCGTTACAAGACGTTTCTTACCATTCTACACCTAATATCCTAATCTACCTACAAATCACAAAATGGCTACCACTAGCCTACCAACTTCCCCCATCAACGCCGAGATGCCTATGCGGGCTGGCACCGGTCTCACGGCCCTCAGCGGCCTCAGCGATGATGCTATCCCCGATGCTGACCCCAACACTGTAAGTAGTTACGCGAACTTGCCACTTCAATCGAGGATGCCAAATAGTTTCCAACATTTTCCATGTGCTCTTTTATACATATATATTGTACTAGAACCATTCTAACCATATCTATAGACTGCGGGTCTACTAGCGGAACGTCTCCAAGCCTGGAAGCATGCCGTTGTTTACCTAGAGGATTATGTCAGTGCCGTCGAAAAGGTGCACAAGGCCCACGCAAAGGAGTACGAGAAGGTTCTTAAGGTATGCGCAATATCGCCGTTCCTGACTCTGTTATATTCATTCCCCCTGACATTTTATGTGTACTTCTAGACCATTGCCAATCCCCTGCGCGAAGGTCACCATTTCGACGGTGATGTCTCTGGCTTTGCCGGCTTCTTCGAGAACCTGCGTCTCAACACCCAGGCTATCATCAATACTAATCTCGAAACCGAAAAGTCACTGAAAACTGCTGTTTTACCCATCCTCGAACGCCTACACAAGGAAATCAAGCTTAAGACCAAGGAGCTAGCCAATGGTGTTGGTAAGGGTGCTAAGGACGTTGAGAAGGCCCGTGGCGTCACGCAAAAGCAGATTGAACTACTTGGCCAGCAAACTGCTACATTTGAATCTGTTGGAGCTCGCATTACTGGTCATGAAGATCCTTATGTCGTTTGCCGTGGCGTCCTTCACCGTCTTCACAAGCAGGTTCAAGAGGAGAACAACCATCGCAATGAGCTCATCTCCGTGCAGGCTAACTTCGGCACGTTTGAGACTCATGTCATGAGCACTATCTCCCAGACCATTGAAGCCTTCACCGGTATCGTTGGTGGCCAGGGCGAGAACATTCGTATGCTTCACACGGACATTCTGGGTGCTGTCCAACGTGTCCCTGGTGAATTCGAATGGCGCAAGTTCCAAGAGCGGTTTGCCGACCGCCTTGTAAATCCCAATGACCCCCCTCGGGCTGTTGATTCAATTGTGTTTCCCAACATGAAGCATTCTTCGACCCAACCAGCCATCGAGGGACTCTTGGAGCGCAAGTCTCGCAACAAGCTGTCGTGGGGTCACTCTTCTGGATACTATGTCATCACCCCTAGCAAATATCTGCACGAGTTCAAGGATACTGATGATGTTCGCGTCGACCCCAAGCCAGAGCTGTCAATCTACCTTCCTGATGCCGTTGTTACTGCTCCAGCCGGCGAGAAGTTTAGTGTCAAAGGCAAGGATATTAGCAAGAATCTTAGCTCGAAGCTTACCGGTTCTTCCGAATTGAACTTCAAGACCAGCTCCGCCGCCGAGGCCCAGCGCTGGTATGAAATCTTGAAAGAAGCTTCACAGGCCGGCATTCCGCGCATCAACAGCCTTGCTTCTCCCACGACCTCAACAACTCCTGGTAGCCCTGTCTCGGTGGCTCCTACCTCGCCTCCTATTGGTGATGGCAAGTTTGCTGCTATCGAGGCTCCCTCGGTATCTGCGTCCACCCTTGTTTCCCCCAAGGCCCAGGAAAGCGGTGTCGTACTAGAGAAGAAGTGAATAGTGAATGGTTGCATGGGATAATCCACCATTACTGTATCCTTTCCCCCTTCACCCAGTACGCAAATTCAGGGTTGATCGTACTACAATGCGCACCCATGAAGGCTTACTGTTATTTTTATGACTTTAACGTCCAATTTTCATATTTCCAGAGTATAATGTATCGTATAGCATTTCTAATATCCAAAATACAATTCACACTTGCATTTTTTGTTCAATATATGTGTTGTGAACGATGAAGGATGACGTATGTTTCCAACTACTGTCTACATATATATGCACTAGATACAGAGAGGTTTCTAACTGTTGCGGTCATTGCAGGTTATATGTTAGCCAACGTCAAAGCTTTGTTGCTTACATTTTTTGATTGGAGGAAAAATGATGGGAAGATGACGAAGGGAAAGAAAAGCTATCAGAATCTAAAATCCCTTGTCATAAAGCAGGATGCTATATGTAGTAATTCAAGCAATCAATATCATGCTTCTATATTTTTCGTCAATATGGACGGGCTCTTAGATTAATAGATCTATTTTAAGATACTCGGGATATTCTGACAGGTGACTGTAACCCTCGTAAGATAGATTGGCGAATATAGCATGGGAAGAAGATAATATAACCACTATGAGAAAAGCAGAAAAGATATTTCTATCGCATAAAGAATTACCAGGTTTCAAACAAATGGACGAACGAATTATTGAGGTCAACAAGATGAATTACGAAGAATTAAGATGGTAGACACCATGAAATCATATGAGCGTCGGAAAACTCGTAAACACGTTGTGTGCGGATGATTACGATTACGATACGATGCATATTTGATAGTGTATGCTGTCAAGATAGTTTTTGTTTATAACATGGGCAAGATACATAAAAGCGAAAAACGAAGATACTGAAAACACACGATGAAGAAGATATTTACAAAAGTGTTAGAGTAAGAGTAAAATCTTGTTTTTTATCATTAAGATATATGTGTGGATGCAATCGTCTAGACTCATTGAATGCATGGAGAATAACCTATTTACACGAAACAGGGAATAAAAAACAGCACAAAGTCCTAAAAGACTTCAGTAGAGTCTAGCTATGCGAAGACTGTGCAAAAAGTGACAATCATGATAAATAGACAACGTGGTATCATCCCGCCGAAGAGTAGTATGCCAAAGGAAAAAAAGAAAAAAGAAACCAAGGAAATTTGAAACGTGAGTCCGATGAACGACACCAGCGATAGCAGGATGAAGGGAGAGGAGGGGGGTAAAAAAAAACGCACAAAGAACGCCGATGAATGCAATGACTGTATATATGAATGAATGAGGTGTGATACGATGGGAAGAGGAATTAAACAAAACAAGAGGGAAATGCTGGTATTAAATATCGTGAATAACAAAGTAAAAAGAACAAACAAGGCAAGCCTTCATGAATGAAGTGATGTCAAGAACGCCGTGAATAGTCAAGAATGGCAGAACAAGCATGTGTACAATAAGAAAGAAAGAATCGATAGTGAAAGATCTCATTCATTCTCTTTCATCTTTCCAATAATTGTGCTTTTTGTGTTTTTTTTTTTCAAGGTAGGTGGACGGGCATAGGAGGCTCGGGACCATCAAAGTTCTCGACCAAGATAGTTGGCACGCGGCAGATGGGAGCGATAGGCCACTCAGGCTCGCATTCAGAATCGGTATCCGAGACCTCAGCCTGGTGGACTTGGATGCCTTCTTCCTTATCAGCAGCACAGTAGGAGGGTAGCTGAGGTTGAGAAAGAGTGGCACTGATTCTGGCAGCGGCCGTGGTGGGATGTTCGTCATTCTCTTCAACGGGAGATAGAGGGGTAACTTCTTGGGCAATAGTGACGTTGGCCTGCTGCCAAGCACGCTGGAGGGCCAGGTGCTGCTGCATGACTAGAGCGTCGGGCATTGGGGTACCGGGAGCCCAGTGACTCATCAGCACCGACTCATCAGCCTTAGCACGGGGATCGTATGGCGGGGGAGCCTCGCCCAGCTCATTAACACCGGGCGTAGCACGCGAGATACCATCGGCACCCATAACGAAGACGGTGCCACGAGTAGCCACAGCACGGGGCTGCTGCACAGTAGACATGGGCGGAGCCGACGACGGAGACTGTCCTCTCTTAGCGGCAGCGTTGTCGAGGCGGGCATTCTGCCACTGGCGGTAGCGCTCGGATTCGCTCAGCTGGTAGTCGGCCAGCTGGGTCAGCGAGAACTTGGAGCGCCAGAAGGACGAGGTCGACGACGAGGCAGCAGTGTTTTGTCCGAGCTTCGAATCGCGTGGTGGCCGTGTGTAGCAGCGCATGGCTACTAGGAAGATGACGGCACAGATAGTTATGGGCACCAGGATGAGGAACACATAGCCGGCTGTGGTGATGCTGCCGCCCGAAGAGGCGCTTCTTTGCTCGACCGCGGGGATATACATGGTAAATATAGCGACCTGGCGATGAAACTAAAAGGGAATTCCAATGACCAGGTACTAGATAGTGTGATGGCTTGGTGGTATGGAAGAAGAAATCAAACAGAAGAGGCTCTGGATGATATCGTATGCAAAGATATGCACAACCGGAAAGAGAAGGAGGTCAAGAAAAGTTCTATTCTTCCTGCCTAATTCTGCCCTCTAAGCAATCGGGAACTCTGCTCCTAGTATAGGAAAGAACCGCGGCGCAGTCTGCTCCGAAGGTAACAACCTCAATAGGAAGAAGTATGAGGCAGTTAAAAAAAGTAATATATCACCAGTGAAGGCGAGATGTCCTTGTGCTTAAACCGAGTGTTGAGTCGATCTTATTAAAGGAACGGACAAAGTTAGGAAAGGATTAACAGAGCCGTTGGATATTAAAGTAAGAAATAATTAAGTTGGCAGGTAATCAAGAACGAAAGAACACAAAGTAGAAGCAATGGTCAAGATGACATGAGAAGAAAAAAAAAAAAGAAAAAAGAGATCCAAAAACAAACGAGTGAGCGTGGGCGGCAACAGAGATATATAGAAGATGTAAGCCAAGAATACCCAAGAGGCAAAGTATAACCAATCCGGAGAGTTTAGCAGCAGAGACAGTTAGACATTCATGCTGTACATACGTGGACATGCAATAGTAAGCAACACAAATAATAAACACATCACATATAACGCCGTCATTAATTCTGTTTTTGGAGTGGGCTATCACGTTCTACGGCATTTGGAAGGAACGGCCCAATTTGGAAAATCAACAGAAGCATTGTAGAAACAATAATAACATGTAAAGCTTTCAAAAAATTCCATAATTGGTAAGGAATTCTTTTTATCTCCGTTTAATAGTTTTCTTGTCTTTCTAGCTTGAATGATCGGCAAAAAAAGCTGCCAACCAAAATTGGCTGTGGCAAAGTAAAAGTTAACAAGGGTGGTTATATGTGTGATATAATACGGACACTTTTTGATTATTTGACATATTTATATCTTTATTCTAGCTGATATCTCGGCGAGTTTACTCTCTCTCTCTCTCTTTAATGGCTTTCTACTATAAGAAAACCACCCGATGTGCGAATAAAGATGACGGAAAGATATGTATATGTATATCAAATTAGACTATAGAACAAAATAGAAAAGCAGATCAAGTCACAGAACGGGTAAATCGTTATCTTGTTCGGGCGTAACTTTTGCTAGATTTGGGACATGATCCATCTTCGTTTGTGTTTTCTTGACTACTAACTTCTTCGTATCGTGTCCTCTTTTTTCTTTCTGCAACTTCTTGGTTCTTCTCGTCATAGTGTGTCGTCTTCCTCATCGGCCTCGGCCGGTAAGGCCAAACTTCACAAACTACAAGCTCTATTTTAATGCTTAGACTTCCTTGGTTGTTCCAGATGAAGCACGGCCAACTTTTATTTCCTGTCTGCCTCTGAGCTTTTCTGTTCTTCTTTTCTCGAGTAGACTTTTGCTACTAAATTCTACATAGCATTACTTTTCACATGAAAGCCTTCTTTTCTCCATTACCAACGACATTCCCTCTTTTTGTACATTCACTGATACATTCGATGTTGTTATTTATTGCTTCCTAAGGCATTGTTTATGTTTGTCTAGTCGATCATCTAGACTGATAGTGTGTGTGGACACATCGGACATCGCGCTCATGGCTTCATTCATGGACTAAACTTTAGTATTATATCCAGTATATATAGAATTCTCTAATAAGCTCCCTTACAAACAGCCATTACATCCCTCAAATTTTTCGCCTGTCAATAATGGTTTTTTTTTCGGTTTTAGGCTTAGCTATAGTATGCCGTTAGATTAATGGCGTTTTCTTAGTCCTCTACTTTCTTCATCTCCAATATTCAACGTTTCTCATGTGTCATCGTTTCCCCCCGCAACGCCCTTTTTGTGTTTTGTCTTTCTTTGACTCTTTAAGCGCTTGCGAAGTACTTGTAAGGCCTCTTTCTCATTTTCCTTTTGTTTTATATTCCACCTTTTTTGGGCGCAACTTTCATGTTAATATCTTAAACGTAGTCACTTCGCTTACAGATGCTAAGTATCACAGACTAATCCCCCCATCTCCCTTTCCGTACTACAAGTCCCTAATATATTACATTTCCTCGTTCCTTTTTATTTGTGCCAGGTTGTTGAAAAATCCGAGCTTTCACAAGAAAGAGGGCTTAGCTTCAAGCACAGGAATCTAAGAGAAAGAAATTAGTTGTAACTATGTTCGTTCTTTTTTTTGTCTTATCTTTTTTTACCCGTGAAGCTCTGTATTGCCATGGTGAACAGGCCAGGCCGTCTTTGCTTTCTTTTTCCCCCATAAACACTTGGGCCAGTCTTATTCCTTGGCCCATGATGTCCTTCTCTATCTTTATTTTCTTGTCTTCCAACTCCACACACACACATATATATAATCAACGCCGCTGAAGTAGACAATAAATAACAAAAAGAAAAAGAAGAATAGAAGCCAAGAGAATCGCCTTAGAGTCTGGGCGTCGACCCTAGATCCGCAGTCTGTCCCTTCATCTAAACTACTGTCCCTGAATTGAGCAAGGCCGCTAGTAAGCAATGCAATACTACAACAAAAAAAAAGGCGTTCTTGTAGTCTCTCGTCGTTTATTGCTCGCCGATTCCTTTTTTTTCTATACATGTCTCCCTGAATTCCATAGGTTCCGCAGAGAAAGCTCACTAGAGAGTAAGAGGGAAAGTTGGAATTCAGCTGCTTATACTACTGATAGACATACTGGTACTGAATTGTTAATTCTCTGTCTCTAATGTCGTAGATAATGTTTGTCTTACTAAACCAACTGACACTATCGATTGCAGTTATTAATTACGTGATAGTTGTATACCTGTCTCACGTATCTTCCAACGTTTGGATGTTCAGCCCCAGCTTCTACTTTATATTCTCATACTTGGTGCGTGTCACATACCCACAACATGGTTCATTGTATATTCATACAACGTCACCTATCGTGGAACAAGGAGTTCAGGGCTTAGCCAAAGCTCTAGTAGAGAAATATAAATGTGAAAAAAAAGAAGCTAGAACTAACAGCATAGAGAGGCCGTGTTATTGAACATGGCACGTTCGTCAAACTATCGGCCTAACATCCTCCATCCGTTCCCCCATGCTCACTATCGTGAATAGACCAGCTTATGGCCACCGTTTTTTTCCCCCTCAGTATCAACACACTAGTAAGAAAACTCAACCAAAGCTTCTACTTTGAACCCTCCATCACTTGGTCTGTCCATTTGAGGCTTTTTGCTCTAAGCCTTCGACCAAATGAAATGATAAAGGCATAGCTCATCCTCCCTGTTTTGTTCTCCGCCTTATCTAGTCTATGCTCTTCGAGTTTAGGTTTTGATATCTTTTGCACCTTCCACTATATGGTCTTTCCCATCTCTGTAACAAGCCTACATGTATGTCCTCCTCTCCTTCATTTCTTCCTTATTAGTATACCTCTCTACCCGGTACATTACGTGCTACTGTGCGGAGTATTTGAGTATCACGATGACGGTCTACTTAAGACAAGTGACACTACCTTTGGTCCGACGACGGCGTGACAAGACATCCAGTATTGAGTATTGTCTGGTCTAGCTGAGCTGACCGAAGCCAACAAGGTTGGCAAGCAACTCATTGGCTGTTCGCCCAAATGGGTTTGTCATTAATATTCTAATATTGGTGAAACATGATGTTTCTAGACACTTGAGTAGTACAACATATTGCGACGGTTCATAGGATTATGCATGCCTGCCTGTGATCTGTTCAGACTAAGCTCTATTACTTGTATTGTCTTAAAAGCATCACTTTGATATCAGCACATTCCTCGACCCTAGCAAATACAATATAAAACAAAGTCATCTCTTTGTTAGAACGTTTGGATGGAATCGAATATCAACCAGCAATGTGACACGTGAAATAGATGAGACGGATACATGTTTGTTGCGTATCAACCCAGCCTTTATTCCGAAAAACACAAGTCAAGTCTTATTGGTTAGTTTGGTTCGATAAAAAATGTATTAGTCAAACATTCATATCATCATTAACATCGTATAAGCGTGATTGGAATGTTTCGTTATTTACAACTGAAAGGGTTGAGATAAACTGAATGAACATAGGGTTATGGAATGAGTACTTTTGAGAAAACCCTAACTTTATGCATTGACAATATTATCTCTATTCGTATCTTGATCCTGGCTACAACGTCGATCTGTAAATAGAATTGAGCAAAATTGGAGTGAGAAACATAGTAACTATATAGTATACAGTTAAGTTTGTGATGTATGAATCGATTAATACTCACTGGATCTTTTAAAGCCATGATATTTCGTATGCCTTTTTCTTACGTACCGTTCATTAGGTGAGCAAAAATCTTAATCTAAAATGATAAAATACTTGTCCGAATGACATGCATAGTAAGCAGACAATATTCATGCAACAGAGTCTTCTTATCTTTTCTATATAGATCGCATCTCATGTATGCTTAATTGATCATATCCTTGTGATTACAATCTTACGTACTCTCCATAGTAGTCGTAGCCAGTAACGAAAAAGATAAGACAATCCTACATACAACTAGTTAGTAAGCGAACTGGCATCTTACTTATATCTGTAGATCTATAAGCTTGTCAAACCCTGCAATTTTGTATTTGGAGTTTTGTAGTTTTTTGCCTACCCACACCTGGGGACAAAAATAGTAGCACAGATAATTTTATTCATGTACTAACTACATGTAATGACAACACTCGGCTGTTGGTCACTTCTATACAAAGTGCTGACCACACCGCTTACTACTTATACAACTTTCCAAGCCATTTATGCAATGTAATAGTGAGCATAGGTATCTGTTTGTACTGTATGGATATATAAATATATTTGTGGGTTATCAGAATACGTATGTATGTAGAATGTGACAATCAAAGGAGTTGGCGCTGTGTTTCAGTGTGTGTACGTGCCTGTACCTAAACTACATGCATACATATCTAGCAAACGGACGAGAAAGTCCGTGATAACACCACGAATGGTACTGCACTATGTATATATGTATACATTTCCACTGCTTAATGATACTTTCTATATGGGTATAACTCCATATTATCATTTCCATGCTAGTGGAGTTTACATACAGATATATAAGGTAAGGTGGGAAAAGGCCACATCGGAAAGACCGTACTCATCTTTGAGTGGGATGTCCAACCCACTTATCATTCTGTTTGTGGGTAACTAAAGAAAGAAATAGATATTTAAATGGACTTTGGTACTACTTCATAGCCTAGTTGGAGTTCATGTAGGTGGTATTAGAGATGATGATGAATGAAAAGTTTTTTTGACGATGTGGATGGTTCAAGAGACTCGAGATAGAATACGAAATCCGAACGGACTAACCATATTTGAGATACGCCGTACTTTCTAAATATATGATTCGTTCGTTCTGGTTGGTATGCCTTTTCGTTTTTTCATGCTTTCAAAGGATAACCTATTTTTTTTGCATCTTGGTAACACTGGTACCTTAGTCACTAGTAGCGTATCGTACTGACGAAGATAGCAAGTAAAGAACATGACATGGAGATGAAGAAAGAACTAGATTAGACTTGAACTATAAATTACAAACTCTGAGTTACCTTGTATCATTATACAAAAACGAGGTAGTAACATGAAAGTGGCAATTTGAGATGCAAGAGTGACACGAGAAGAAGAACGAACGGTTAAACAGTGGAAAGGTCTGCAAATACGGACTTAGGTAGTAGAAAACGTAACCACGACGTTGTATCTATGAAATAGCACTGTATTGAAGGCAAGACGACGAAATGGTACATTAGTACTCGCTCATGCAAATTGATGGTGTGAGGTTAACAGAGACGATAAAACAAATGCTATATGAGAACACGAAAATGCTGAGTTAGAAATAGTACTGTTGAGGATGATGATGAGTTGTAGTATTTTGCTACACTGCAAAGAGTCGCCTCTGTTTTTCAAGCAATACGTATGATGATGTATATATGTAGCTATGTGGATTATATGTTTTAAAATACTAACGGTAATAGTACAGCCGAGTTGGAACAGAAGAACACAAGAGCCCCCTCGATAGTGGAGTATGAAAGAAGAAGAAAAAGGGTGAAGAATGAAAATATATGTAAGATAGGATGAGAGTTGTAATGACGAGTCTGCAATGCACCGTTCCTCAAATGGGCTGTTAGGGAGTTTTCTCCTGTTCCTATATGTTTGTCGAGCCCACATCTCGAGTTCAGGAGTAGACATATATGTATTTTTGCCCCTCCGATTCTGGAAAAATTATTGTATGGTGATATTTAAATTCACTATGTATATTGATAATATGTATTTAAAACAAAAAAAGAAACTTCCTGAAGCAAAACAAAAAGAAAATACTCGCAGTAAAGCTTCCTTGTGCTCGATTTTCTGCATGCCCTCGCGGCGTGTGATATATTTTTTATGTATTCTTAAAATTTCGTGCTGTTGAAACCGTGCTTTTGTATAAAATAAGAGGGGGGTGGGTATGTGGGAATAAGTTCGTAGTAGTTTTTTTGTGAAATGAAGAGTGTATAGGGACGTAAAAAGTGTATATATGACAAGAATATTATGGAGTAGAGATAGCAAGATAGAGGAGTTGAATCATATCTGGGCCGGTTTTATCGGCTAAGCATGGGAGTGACAAGGTCAATGCTCTTAGGACGATATCCACGGCGAGGAAGTTGACGATCTGGGCCACCAACAGAGGCAGGAGCATTATAGTAACCGTAGCTGTTGTTGTATTGGTGGTTGGCAGTGCCAGCTGGGTCATATGTGCTGGAAAGGAAGCCAGAGGGAGCACCGTAGTTGAACGAAGTACTAGGGCTAGTGGCATGTGAATGACTGGGCCAGAAGCCGCCAACTGACTCATTGGGCGAATGAGGGCTAGATGGCTGAATAGATAGCGATCTCATAGCCGACGACAGAGAAGAAGTGTTCTGGTGGCTCGAGGTCGCAGTAGCGTCGGGTGACATGGGCGGCGAAGTAGAGTAATAGTTCGATGTGGGACGAGATGGTGATGCGCGAGGGATGATATCACGATGCGGGTCTTCTATGGTGGACACATATGACGAGGAGCGGAATGAACGACCATAGTCTATCGAGGACAGCTTAGCAGTGCTGGAGGATTGATCCTGGTGTTGGCAGGTATTGGAGCAGTATAGCTGGCGCTCGTTGGCGTCATAGAATTGCTTTTCGCAGTTCATGCTGGTGGTAGGAAGTTATCGTGTTAGCGTAATTGTTGTGACATAACAAAAGATGGCCAGACAGTAGAATATGGGTAGTGGCTGATGATTAGTGGTTCAGACTTACCAGAACTGGGGGAAGCTCTCATGCTCGTTTGAGTTCCATTCATCGTCGTTCATCTGGCGTTCCCGCTCGCGAGGACTCTTGCCGAGCTTACGGATATCCTTCGAGCTAGACTTGCGGTGCTTGGTGGTCATGGAAAGTTCCGAAGGAACCTTGCGCACATCGGTGGCGGATGATTGACCCGACCTTCTGCGGACGTGGTGCGGCATGGTGGACGAAGGGTAGGAGTAGGGATAGAGGACTGGACTTGAAGAGTGACAATCGTCAAGAAGAAAGAAGGAAGGAGGAAAAGGAGCACAGACGACGAAGACTTATAAGTTCGCGGTGCAGTAAGTACAATGTGTGTGTGTGTTGGAGGGGGGGGGGGGGGATTTTATAAAGAACGTTTCTAAGCCAAACGAAAAATGAGAACAGCGGCAATGGTATGAATCGTAGTTGGGTTGTTGTAGGCTCTAAGCCACAGAAGACCCAAGCTTATGGTGTGTAAGTGAACTTCGATCTCGTCTCAACTATAACCCCGTGGTAGCAGTTACAGTACTGTGGGAGATTCGTTGGTCAATGCAGGAAAATTTTTCCTTTGTTTATCTGTATCCAGAGCTTTCTTAGTTCGAAGCAAATACAAAGAAGCAAAAAGGCTGAGAGAGCAATCGTCGAGTACACAAGGGAGTATCGAAGAAGCTTGGGTTTAAGACTAAGTTGAAGTGAGAAAGCTATAATGCGACTTCTCTGTGGCGAATTTAGCTAGTTTTAGAGGGTTTCTTGAAAAAAATAATTCTAGATCTAACGTATATGGAGCCGATATTGTTAACAATAGCGAACTGACTAGCAGGGCTAATCTGGGGTTTTTTCTTTTGAAGTACTGAAGCGTATTGAGTAAGGTCTTGAGCAAGGCCCTGACAGATGGCGAATATCGATCAACCGACGGGCGAAATCGAGGATTTATAGGTGGGTGGGCAGTGAACAAATTCTATCTTTGGATGATGGAACAGCTGGTTGAGATGCAAACACGAGCAACCAAGATATAGAGGATAGAGGTGTAGATAAAGGAACAGATATATGGGTTATTCGACGAGCACTGAACGTGAAAAGCGAGAAGGTATCTGACTGGGAGAAACGGAAGATGGGTGTTAGCTGGTTTTATCATCTAGGATATAGAGAGCGCCGATCAGATCAGGTGCACTTGCCATAGGTAGGATTCTGTATGATTTCCGGAACAAGAATGACTTTGACTTCTTTATTCGCTTAACGAAAAGTGTTTCTTGACCACCAAGCTGCATTTCATTTTATATGGAGTTGCAGCTAGTTCTGGGTCGGGTGCCTGTAAGGTAAAATCGTGGTAGCAAAAGAAGTTGACGAGGCCACTAGCAGCACTAGTTGTAGCGGTGCGACTCTGGGGGTACGATACAAGTCTAGATGGAGTACGGAGGGTGTTACGATGTCAAAGGGTCATAAAATAATGGTAGGAGAGGCTAAGAAGAGGGGCATTTGCACCACAGGGGGCAGAATTGTGTAGGTAGACCTGGAACAGCGCTATCTTGTCAGTGGCATGGGCACTATATATGTAGTGGTCAGGCTAGTGCAACTAAGTACAATTAGGGAAACTCAGTTATCCAAGCCAAGCCGTGGCCAAGCAAGTAGCGGAGCAGTAGCGGAACATGGAAACATACAAGGGCAAAGCTTGCAGGGGTGTGCATAAAAAAAAGCATGGTGTTGTTGGCACGCTAGAGGAAGTCCAAAAACTCACTATTTGCTGATATACTACTAACAAGTAGTGAAGATAGAGGGAGAGAGGAGAGGCCCGCCTTTTTTTTTTTTTTTTTTTTTTTTTTTATTTATTGACGAAGCCGATCGATAAGGAAAAAACTGTCGAACGGGCGTTTTTATGATTTCAGAAAGCCGAAGGAACTGTCGACAAGGTCCTTGCAAATAGAAAACAAACCGAGAAGAAGACGATTTGAAGCGGCAGAAGACGACGGAAACCGAACAGCGCTAAAGAGAGGCAGAGAGAGTTTTATGATAGACAAGCAAAAGGCCAATCCCAGGATTTATAAGGAGTCGTATTGACAGAGCAGAAAAGGAAGAGGCTAGAAATAGAACTCGAAGAAGAAAAAGAAGAAAGATATCAAAAGGAAGCACAGAGGCAGAAGACCTAAAACCCGGATGAGAGAATGGTGGCTTATGAAGCCAGAAATGTTGACATAATCTCTGGTATGCTCTGATACGCACATTGAGCCTCACAAATAGACAGATTGCGCCATAGACCCCAGTTTTATGCTTATCGATTTGTTTATTTATCTTTTTATTTTACTGCATTATATACAAAGACCGAAGTTCAATACTCGTGGAGTATCTACTAAAATCCCAGCATGACAGGAACTAAGATAACGCCATTACCCTGATGGCAACTATGGGTGTAAATTCGTGAACTTTAGCCCATTCTCTGGTTATGCTTTATCCAACCAGGGCCTTGTTATCAGGCATGTATAAAGTGGAGTATACAGGCTGTAAGAACAAAATGTTTGTTCGTTTGTATCTACAACTAAGCTGCCTATGACTCTAGTAGGTGATATTGGGTCGGCTTACTACTGAGTAAAGAAAAAATAATTTTTTAACAAGAAACTCATTCCAGCAGTTCAATCCAGAGACAAAGATGTCAAACATCTCATAGAGTCCGTTGCGAACAAAATGCTGATTGCGTTTCCGACGTCGGACATCTTGTTAGTCTTGTTATCACACTATCATTTATTTTTGCATGTGCGGAGAAGGAGTCATAGCCTTAGTAGAACCTCATGATTGAACATTTGGACATGATGATAGAAAGATATGAAAAAAGAAAGGTATGATAGGGAGATAGTACAATATAGTACATACATAGATAGCGAATTGAAGACGAGGGCGTGTGTGTATCGAGAATGTGTCAAGTTATGGTAGAGTATATAAGGCAACTCGGTAAATATCTGTACATATCAAGAGCAGCCAGCCCAAGTAAACTGACCAAGATGTATAAGTAGACAGACAGGAAATTCCCGTCTCACTACATATTATCGGCGCCTAGCATTCTCCTGTTTTGACTTCCTTGGGCGATAATAATAGAGTTTGCGTGGATTAGACTTGATTTGCTTTTCTTTTTTCTTTTTTCTTTTTTCGGTAGCGCCTAAGCACGCAAGAAAATTCTCGATATTATGTAGCCATTCTCTTCTTTTCTGTTCCATCTTGTCCTGTCTATCGTAGCCTGCCTGATAATAACCTATTAACTTACACGCTAAACTTCATGTACAATTTTTTTTAAAAAATTCACGGCAAACAACTATCCAACCATAGGCCGCAAAGCAGCAACACGGGAGGAGTTTTCAGTCAATTTGACGGACTAAACGATGTAGTTGTAGGCTGCCGGTGTCAAGCATGGGGCCCCCTCAAGGCTTAGGCTGAACAAAGACGCCATGTCGTCTTTTCCATCGTTTTCTACTAGGGATATCGAAAACTTGAAAAATTCTTCATAACCGAGACGATGTCCCAAGATTCCCCCTTTGAATCGGGTCGCAGGACAAAGGAGAACCGAAAGAAAAACTTTGACGGCCTTTGCTATCCTGTACGTAATAAAGAGTATGGACTTTGTCCGAGTTATTAGTTAAAAGTTCATTATGTCGACTTCCTTCACCGCCGGTGTCTAGATGGTGACTTGTGCAGCATCTAAGCTACCTATCTGTATGTGCTAAAGATAAAAGTCCAAAGAAAAAAAATAGTCAGTGTCAAAGCTCGCTGTGACATTCTCCTTCAGGGGGGGGGGGGGCGTNNCTCCTTCAGGGGGGGGGGGGGGCGTTGGCCCTGCCCTAGAAAGCCATGCTATTGATACTCCGTAGAGCTGGCACAAGAATGGCAATATCGCAATCTTTCCATGTTTTTCCGAAACGATCTGAAGCAGAAATCAAGATGGAAAAGATACCAACCCTGGATCTTGATGCTCAAGATACATAATTTTGTAGCTAGTCGATATATGAAGACGCCATGAGAACCCGACTGGCCTATCTTAGCAAGGCTCCCTAGACTTATCCAGAACCATCCAGGTGCCTCATTTAGCCATTTTGTATCAACGACTCAACAACTTAGCCAACCTCACAAGTGTGGATAGCTGTATATCGCCCTGGAATGGCCCCGTCTATCAAGACTGGCCAATCGTGTCAAACTAGACAGTTTCTAGTTTACGTATAGTAAATCATCACATCATTCGTAATAGCGCTGACAGCAAGTCATCCTGTTCGACTATTAGACTACGTTATATTGCACGTGTTTCTCGCCATAGAAGGCGAGCTTCCTCCCGTCATTCCTGCGCCAATGAGCAAGAATTACTCTGATTTTTGTCTTTCCCTTTATGATACATATTTCAATATATCATCAGTATCAAGACGGAGAACGCAAGTCTACATTAGAGCATCATCGCCCACATGGGTATCTTGTGAGAATTAGCGGAATCAGTGAAGTTGTGATGTTCCCAAGAAATTATCTTCCTGCCAACTAGATAGAAGAAAAAAGACGATATCTTAAGCCTTCGCTTCGGCCACCTTACTGCAACTATATGGTTACCGAGATCCATAACGGACCCTCCCACGTAGCATCCATCTAGTCAACCCAAAGGATAGGTAGTAACTGCACCGCGCTGGGAATATGGGTTATTAGCAGCAACATATGTAGTCGTATATATCTAGTGTTTCTCCCGATATGGCTACCACAGCCAGCAGCTCATTAACGCTGGTGAGCGGTGAGAAATCCAGACGCCATGGTGTAAGACAAGTATGTGTAATATATCTGTATGCACATATCTAGATATATATATATAAAAGTAGCAATCAAGTTGTTGTAGGATTTTGTCTACGGGCACCCTGTTTCTAGGGGAACAGTAGCCGGTTAAGTAGAGCGCAACATGGCAGCCTTCCAGGCTGCTCAGGTCGGCATATTCAGTCTGACAATAATATACATCTGAAGCGTTGATATTTGTACATACATGTCTTATGTTGTTCGTAGTCTTTTAGTATACCCTGTGAAGACGTAATGGTCGCATTTGCGTCGTATTGAACCGTTAGATCTTCTTAACTCTGTACTAGAACATGTGTATTTGTACATATTTATCTTATTTATATATTTCATGATACATAGATTTATCTTGTACAAAAAACAGGAAGACCAAACTTACGGGTAATCAAGAGGTAGGAGCAACCATTACGGATTTCACATACAAAACCCCAGAAGTTCATATGAAAGGTGTTATATGCATATGTAAGCAGACAAATATGCGGTGGTTTGGGATTCGGGCAACCACAGGCATAATTTTATGATAGGTATACATATATATCTGTAGTGTTGCGTATACAACCAAATTCTAGTCTAATACAGCCTAGCCCATATAAGTAGTATCCGCCTTCATATAATTATTTATATATACATAAAAAAGTTAACTTCTTATTACTAACTTCTAGTACCACATACATTCAAAATAAAACCACAAATATAGCTAGGTATATAAATATAATATGTACGATAACATGACTTATTAAGGCAACTACATGCAGACAGAGACATCCTGAAATTTGTACATAGTAAACCTCGGCTTGAAGTTCGAAATAGCCCGATACCTGTGTCCGTATAGTTACACATTGGGTGTATATCAGAGAGAACTCCCTTCTCAACCTACTTACTTTCCCGCTCAACAAAAGATAAGAAGAGACAAAAATTAAGGAATATCCACTGCCCTAACCATGAATCAACTACATCGTATTGATTTGCTTCAAGACAGACCCATAATCGGGCCCTAATGGCATCAAGGCAAGACACACAATCTCTACATATATCTACAGTCTTTTGGTACATCATATACATGATAAACGGTGATAATTTACGAAGGTTGTTCTTGATAGGAGAAACATGATCCATTAATCGTCATCGCCGCACATGTTTGGCCAGCTGCATGAGACACCATGCTTGACTTCTATTGGCTACTATGAGCTTGCCGAGGTATCCACAGCATCTTTGTTTTTTGCTCTTCCTTACGTACAGCACCTCAGCGTAACAAAGATGGAGGACAAGAAAGCAAAACGTGGTGAATACTAACTCATCTAAGGGAGTCTATTGGATGCAACATAAAGTCTCTAAGTTCACTCAAGATTCAGGAATGCTTTTAGTGGGTGGAGTGACTAGAGCTTGCTAAGAACAGGGCATTTCCCTGAATCATTGACTTGAAAGAGCTTATGTAATGTCCATATGCACTGTACGCTTTGGAGACCCAGGCCCTGATACATGTACATACAACTTTGCTACTATTTGCGAAGTATGTACAGATCTTTAGTTATAATGATACTCTAATTTGCTCTAGTAAAACATAAGATGATCCAACGTATCTCTCAGTTCTTTGGACAATTAGTTCCCTACTTCTCCAGACTCTCCGGTTATGTCGGGGGTATCTCTACGGAGGAGGCCCAAGGCCTAATATCTGCCGTGGCCGGACATTAATTCCTTTCAACCCAAATTTAACTAACTAGCGGTGGTTTGAGTCTCTTTTCACTACTGATCGGAACATAACCATCGGGTGCTCGTGTTTGGTCCATAGACTAAGTGTTGAACTACCGCAAAGTATTTATTAGTATACCCAGAAAAAGAATTGCGTGCACTGTTATGTACAATAGTCCACTGACGTCTTCATCCTCTACTAAGCCACTCTCATTTCAGGTCAAGATGATAACTAGTACCAAGGCTTCTCCAATCAGCATCTCCAAATCACGTTGCATGCATGTTTTGGCTAACAATTGTTGAGATTTTATCCTGCCCAATGCACTGTCAAGTATGTAGTCGTAGTCGTACAATAATAGCATAGCATACGAAAACACGGGCGAGAATAGTATGACGGCCTGAAACTACGATGGAGAAAGACCCAAAGAAAAATAACTAGATCCAACTATTCATCGAGAAGATCTAGGCCGCCACAGATATCCACAGTCGATTCTGATTCTGTAGGTGGCTTGAAAACGACAAAGAAACAAACGAAGCTCCATACAAAGCGGCAGAGATTTAACAACTATCAAGTGAAATCGGTGGTTCATGGCTTGGGATTTCGAACTGAGCTAAAGAAACAAAAACACCAACAACCCATAGAAGACTTTACACCTTCTGTAGTCTGGTGTGAGGTAGTAATGACTAGCTAATAGAAACCAGATCTCCTGGTCATGTGTTCCTTGGCTCAGGGTTTCGGATATATAGGATCTGGATAGACGGGATATAGTACAGAAACAAACAACGGAAATCTATGAGTACAAAGTTTAGACTGACTAATACAGCTAGTATGGTCAATAAAGAAGACAAAAAAACGCCCGGCCATGCATGGCTTACCAAAAGTTCATCCGGCGTATTTGATGAAGTCTGTTCTCGGCCGATCTTACGCATTTTAGATATTATCTCATCGATACTAACTAAATATCTTTTTGGAGACTAAATCAAGAATACAGATAGAAGGTATGTTTTGGAGTAATCCGTGATATCCATACCATTCAAATCATAAACAATGTAGCAGAACAACGTTATAAATAGCGATCATCCAGTCAGTAGTTTCATTACGAGATAGGCCTGTCCTCCATCCTACGACAACTTTACAGATGCCTCCTATGTTTGCCCAGGCATTCCGTTGTTCTTCTATATTTAAGTTCGTTTCATATAGGAGGTTGGAAAATAAATGTACTATGGGGACGAACAAATAGTTAGTTATTGATGTTAAAAAATGATAAATCAAATAATAACCCCAAAACCAAATTATTCGGGCACCAAAATAGCCATACGCAGTGCAGTCTAGATAGTTATCTTCTTAGCATAAAAGGACAGTATGTTGATGATATGGCTATGGCAAATACAGATCATCAAATCATAGATAATAGAAACAAGTCAAGTCCACATGATCTGTTCACTATAGTAACATCATACTACAGAACCATCAGGCCAGTACCAATCGATGTGATGGACCGACTATACTAGTAGGCTAAACTTGCTCATATTGAAACTCTCAGATATCGACAATCTGTTGGGGTCTAGATGTGTAGAAGAAAAGTCAAAAAGATCTCCTCCCTTGGCATGGAGTTACTTCAGCAATGTTTAGGCTCAGGGGCCACTTGGCCTATTAGCATAGTATTTGTATGTAGTAGCAGTACTAAAGACAACAAGCTATGGAGATAGTTGACATGGGCCCTTCTATAAGAATCCTAGGGACTAGCCCCATACTTGGTATCTTGTTTCTTCCCCCGCACTGATATTTCTTGGGGATGCTCTCTTTTTAGATGAAATAATACCTCTCGATCTGCAGTACATTCTGTCTTGCGCTTCATATGAAATCCAATGCCAGACTCCGACTGTTCATCAATCCTACCTCCAAGTTTGAATATCGTTTTAGCTGACGATCCCTTTTTTTGATTAATGTATACAGTTATGTAGAAACCGAATTGTACCATAACTTTTAGATCAAGATGTACATCAGCTAGTGTTTGTATCATGAGGCCTACATATATGGCTCTTGTTTGGAATTTAGCAGTAGTCTCAGGTTTCCTATATCTACGTCCATGGATCTAGTTGTTTAGACTGATGTGGTAGAGTAAAATAAGCAATATATGACAACTCGTTTTCATCAAACTACGCAAAAGAAGTCCTAGTGATGCAACAATAGTAGTAAAGTGTATAGATATCTTATATGCACCTGGTGACTGATAACGAAGGCCGATACATTTTCGAGAAAAAAGACAATAATCTCTCTCCTTATATGTTATAATGTTACATCTCTTGTTCGTACTATTCAATCCCGAAAATGGCGAACATATTCTCGCCGACCAAGTTTAGTTGAGTCACTTGCTATAACATCTGCATATACAGCTGACGTGTATGTATGATATATAAGCACTTTTGCGTAGAGTCAACGAGTCTAAGCTAATGCAGATCAAGTTGCTGTCATTAGTATATCTCCGATATAGGCGTTCCTTGGTCTTTCAACCTACATAGTATTCCAGGTTCATGTCACGATGTCTCGAATATCGGCCATTTTCGGACAAGGTTAGCAACGGATGATTCCAGATGAATTAAGATAAACAGAATCAAGAAGGAACTGCTATCTGTCTATGTCGGATCTTTGGCATACATACATAGTTGAGTACTTTTAAGGTTCAACGGCTGATACTAATATATGTTGATTGCTAGATAATAATAGTAATACTAAGACCTACATACGTAGAACATCCGTCAACTGTGACGCTACTTCGACAAGAACGGCCACAGTTTCTCCGGCAGTACAGATATATATAATGATTGCCAGCTTCTATGATGTGTTGATGTGTTGGCGGTGCTTGCATTGTAGAAGAGTATATGTGGCGCCTTATCCTATAGTAACTAGAGTGCTATACAAAACGGCGATATCTGATTCATATTATTGATACTGTCTACACATTCAACATGGCGTACTGTAAACACCAAAATCACAGGCCAACAAGTTATGACGCTTGTATGGCCATCGCTTAGTCGCCTTCCATAGCCCTCTATACCTATATCCTAGCTAAATGTGTAGCATTCTCTAGAACCAAAAAGACATAAACCAAGCCATCTAGTCACCGTTTTCATCCCGTATTATTAAGATGCCGTGCCTATGGAGCTGCTAGAGTCTTCTTCGTAAGTTATACATGTAGCTAAGCCTGCTTCCTTTTTCTATCTTTTGTAAAAGGTCGATGTTCCAAATTCACGATGTCACATTCCTAGCTCATGGTATGAAAAATGCCGCTATTTTCTACTATTAGTCACTTTCTTAAGCAGGGCACTACAACTTCCGCTATCGATTTACATAAGTCTAATATGGCTCTTTCTCGTTATTAAAATTTTAAGCTGTATCTGTCAATGTAAAAGGCTATCATCTCAGATCTTTGAGGTATGTCGAATTATTAAAATGTGCTGGTGGCTTTGATGTTATCCCTGGTCTAGTCTAACCCTATTACAATGTATCTTTGGTACTTTCCACTTGCATTTAAACTCAAACTCCGTTATGATTCCCGCGTCGGGCATCCGGAACCTTAAAAACGGACTGCTCGCCGGTTGTGAGTGTGAATCACTGAGATCATACGACGCCGGGTTGGCTACCGGACAGATATTTAAAGTCCTCCGCTACAGACAAACTCANNAGATTTCCCCTAGCCCCGAAGAACTAGTGGTCTATACCTTCACTATGAGCAGCAAAGACCTACCAAAAAAATTAATTTCATGAGAACAATGACATGAAAAACAGAAACAGAAAACGCACCATTAACCTCCTCAGTTGCTCTCCCCCTCCGTGTTAATTGTCTTGCCCTCTGGTAGGGCTTCTTCTGTGGGAGTGTTGGCTCTGTAATGGCGCCATTTCACCTTGGCAAGATACTTGCATGAATTCTCTTTCCTGAGTAGCTTTTTGACAAAACTAGCCCGGAGT